>JAQGBA010000439.1:0-35211 GCA_034698125.1 Prionchulus punctatus | reverse complement strand
AAATTCCTGACATTTGTGGAATTTCGTCAATTGTAAAAAACTGTTGCTGGCATATTTCGATTTCATTTGTAACATATAATCGATTGATAATGCCTGCTTTCGTACCAAGTTTATAAAAGCCATCATTTACAGATATTACAACTGCCATGACGTTATGTGGATCTGCTAGACCACGATCAACATCAGGAATTTGTCTCAAGATTGGTTAATTGATTATCTCGAGATTGGGAAAAGATAACAAGATAAAATTTTGGATACAGAACCTTGAAACATCGCCTTACATGTAGGCGCTGCTGTTTTTTCTGTAATTTGGCAGTAAACACAAAAAGCTCACATGTTGCCGAACGCCCCTTGTACATCCGCCTCGATTATTGCGCTTTTTCTCGACTCAGTTCTCAATTTATATGACACAATTCACAATTTGCAATGCATTCCTTGAACAGACAATTGTGTTTTCTATGAAAAGTTGTGAAATTGAGATTGTGTTCACAATTGCTCAATTCGCAATGCCAAAACTCATTTCTTTCGTTCATTGAATCAACAATTGCGATTGAGCAATTGAGATTGAGCAATTGTGCAATTGAGTTTCAATTTTTACAATTACAATTCCATCCTTGAATCGGCCCCAGAATGTCGTTTAGTTTATGGAAAGCTAAGGCATAGTCAATCACAAGTAAGCTATTTATTTTGTTTAGTTTGCTACCCAGAGAAATTTTACTTATCTGAAGGGCAGTGTGGAAAGAGGGAATCAAGATATTCGAAATATGCTTGTTGCAGCAATGCAAACCAAGAAAACAATGGCGTGGGCTATATTACATTGGGAAGTTCAATTCGCAAAATATCGATCTCTACATCAAGGCATTTCATCAATCATCTTACGAAGCCACATTTGGCAAAAAGCCTCAAGGTGGATTGAAGTCATCATTTTTACCCGAAGAGATAATACAGAATTTGCATTTCGAAGAGGATCTCGAAATCGCAATGCAACAATTTTCAGCCAATCATGATCATCTTCCATCATCTGAATCACAATCGATTTACAATTCATCCAAATCACAGTCGCCGGCGAATGAAGCCGTTTCAGGGCCATCTAATCTTAGTCTATCGCAACAAATAATGAACTTATTGAATCAGTTGCAAATATGGAATTTGATGATGATTTAGACAACAATGATGAAAACAATGGTCGAGAGCTTGTAACACTTCAGGTAATACTTTTTGCACCAACATTCTAACTTACTATTTTATTCTTATCTTTTATTCCAGCCTTTGAACGCCTCGATTTGCGTTGCTTGCCACTCCGATCGTCCTGGATCGATTTTCGTAACATGCTATAATTGTAACAGTATGGTGCACAGTAGCAAAATAGTCGAAGACGATATTTTGTGTTCATTATGTCAAACAGGAAAAACTATTCATGATCAGCGCCGTGGTGCAAAGCGTCGTTCAGATGATCAAGCCGAGAGGATGCTTTTTGCTTCACATCAATGTTTTGAAGAAGCTAAAATTGGAGAAAATGTTTCGTTACAAATTCCTGATGTTGATCGCGGCCAAGCAGATCCACATAACGTCATGGCAGTAGTAATATCTGTAAATGATGGCTTTTATAAACTTGGTACGAAAGCAGGCATTATCAATCGATTATATCGACAGGTGGAATGCAAAAGGGCGTAACTGCAGGTTTGGGCGAAATTGAGTTATTCATACCTGTATAAAGGGTGTAACTGCTACTGTTAGCTGTCAAAAGGCCGCATCTCTATCTACATTAGTTGCTGACTTACAAGCGTTTAAACATACCCCTGCCTTTGTATCAGTATATAAAAGAAAAACTTTTACCTCGTTTTTCTCAAAACTCCCAAAACAGCAGTTACGCCCTTTTGCATTTCACCTGTTGATATGTTACAAATGAAATCGAAATATGCCAGCAACAGTTTTTTACAATTGACGAAATTCCACAAATGTCAGGAATTTCATTGTGTCAGGCTGTTGGTGCCGCATTGGTTACTGGGCACACGCAAGGATTTATCACATGTAACTGCACTACCAAATGTCAAAATAATAAGTGCTCATGTCTAAGAGCGAAATTAAAATGTAACAGCAAATGTCATACAGTCCTACTTGTTGCAACAAGTAGTTAATGATTTTGGTTTTGAAAAGTTATTGGATGTCTTTGAAGTAATTTTTATTCTCCCACAATAATGTATAATGCTAATAAATGACACCAAGATGTTTTGTTTCAATTAGAATTCAGAATTGAACAAAATAACAAAATAATGTTGCGTAAATTAGAAACACAATGAACATTTGTAAATATAATGAACAAATAAATTTACGTTTGCATTCATTCTACATTGAGAACAATATTGCCATCGTGTTCCTCATCGAAAACTGTGTTACCAAATGTCTATCGCAGCCAAAAATGCTTTCATGAAAATATTGACAAATTTTTCTGCCTGAGAACCAGAAAAGCTTGATACAGCGATTTGCCCATATTATGAATTCACAACAAGTAACAAGTACAATGGCAAAAAATGTATCAATCAATAGTGTAAAAAGGTCACGGCTATCCATGATGCACCATTAACTGAGCGCCAGTCACCATTGGAAGTGCTTCGGAAGGAATTCTGCAGTGCATCTGTAAAAGGTGGGCATGGCTTGATACAGTACCAATTTGTCATTTCAAAATGTTTTTTTTCGACTTTCCTTCAGTGATAAAAATTGTAGAGAAACATGTAAAAAATGTTTTAGTAAGTATTGTTGATAACATTTTTTGAAATAAAATGTAAATAATTTTTTGTTATCTCTTGAAATGATATCGAAGAAGCCTTTTACAAGATAAATGTGTCAGTCTAAAGCAACTCATTACTGAAAAGTCTTTTTGAAGGTAATAAATTTACATTTGAATTTTACCAAATTTACACTTGATTTCAAGTTTCAATTTTAGTGATTTGATAGCTCTTGATTATTCTATGTAGCTGGAACTTACTTGCAAAATGGTTAACAAGCTTACCATGTAACAAAAGCATACAACAACAAGTCAACATCTTATGCATACAACAACAAGTCATTAATCACTAATGACAAAGTTTTTCATCGAAAATGGAATTCCATTGCTTCATTGGATTCCACAGTCGCCAGATTTGAATACAATCGAATATTTGTGGCAGAATATGGAAGTCAAATTGTTTAAATGTAAATTTTGTGCAAAAAGCCATGATGATCTATTCCAAAAATTAAACGAAATATGGCTGAACATTAGTGGTCAAGAATGCCAAACATTGGTCGAGTCCATGCCCGAACATATTTTGGTGGTGATAAAAGCAAAAGGATATGCCCCTAAATTCTAAATGTAAATGATTACTGTTTTTTTTATGACTTCAAATCAATTTAAGAACTTATAGTCACGAAAATTTTGTTTTGAACAATGATATTTGTAAAATAATAAAAAGTGCACAAGTGGACTCATACTTTTGGCACCCACTGTATCTTGCTGAAGAGGGAATGTGTATTCATCATGTCACTATTGTATAAAACTCAGTGTATTATTGTGTAGTAAATGTTATTTGTTATTTGTAATAAAATTATATTTTCTGTATCATAATTCATTGTTAGTATTTTTGTCTATAGTTTACTATTTAATGTTTTTCAGGAGTATTAATGAGTCGTTTAATAGTTCATGTTGTCCAGTTAGGAGCGTGTTTGCCGTTTTCAGGTTTCGCGGGACTTGGGTTGAGTAAGGTTGCAGCGCGCGACGTCGGATTTACGTCACAATGGACAAGGGTCACCGTTATAAACCCGTATAAGTGAGGTTTCACGTGGAAGTGACCTTGCCGAAATTCGGCAAGAGAAGGAGCTTTTGACACTATTACGCAGCAGTGGAATTTCTGCTTGCACCTTGTCAACCTCCGCCGAAGGAGTTTGTGACCATATAACGCGGCACTGGAATTTGTGCTTGCACCGGGTCAATCTCCACCGCAGGCACTTTTTGCATCGTTCGATAAAGACCACAGTCCGAGGGTCGTAGGTCCGAAGAAGCGCTACAACCTTACCCAACGTCCGTCCATCGACGGCCTTGAAACGAGATCACTCGTGCACCTTATAAATCGTTGTTCGTGATTGAATTTAACGTATAGATGTGCGATTTGGAACCAGTTTCTTAATCAATAAACCTTTTACTTTTGCTCTTTGACTGACAATACAAATAAATCAGAAATACAAATACTGTATACGAGAAAATCTCCTGAAGACAAGAACTTTAATAATAAATCATCATAACGAGAAATAATCCGTGACAATCAGCCATTGCTAGCTAAGAAGTGTGAACAAGACACTGTCCACAATGTAAATTCATAACAAGGTAACCTAAATGAGATACTGGGTCAATACAGTAAAACCTCCCAATGTTGCCACCTCCAAGTTCTTGTCACCTCTAGAAGTTGCCAGGGTTTGTTGGTGCCCGATAAAGTGCCTATACTTTTGTATGTAGCAACCCCTCTAAAATCGTGACACTCCCAAATGTTGACAGTTGCCACCTGATTTCGGTCCCCGACTGGACAGTGGGAACTCTTAAATGTTGACACTTCGTCCTATTTATTTGTAATTTCCACTTTTTTGACACTTATTGCAATCTAATGATCACTTTACAAGTGTGTGGTCTTATATTATGCAAATTTTTTTTGGAGAAATGACGATTTTGAACTTTTTTTTGTGAACACGTCATAATAATAAAGTTATATTGTACATTGTACAGTATAAGTAATAAAACTTGAGCGATTAAAGTTTTTAAGAAATGGCCAGCGCTCTGAAGGAGAGAAAGGATTTAACGTTAAATGAAAAACTTAAGGTCATCCCTGAGAGAGGGAACCTTCAGGCAGGAAAATTGGATGTCGATATGACATTCTCAAATGACTGTGATGAATATTTACAAGAAACGAGAAGAAATTCGAAAATTATATGAAGTAAACCAAGATTTATCCAGTCATAATATTAGTCGATTGGATGAAAATGGGGCGAAAATTGATCTTACTTGGAACTGGTTTAGAGTGGTACGCCATAAGCGACGACATTAGCCGACATGACGAATGCTTTCAAAGTATTGAAAAATTATTGCTTGGAGAAAATGCTAGATTTTTATCAAAATACTTTTGCTTTGGAATCGTCTTTTAGTTCGGCTTTTGCTCAATCGAAATTAGCGACTGCTAAACAAACTAGATTGGACAGTTTTTTTAATAGGGAGTAAAGACTTTTTGGTTTTGTTACCATATGACTAGACGCGTTATGGCTTTTGTAGGTAATATTTTCTTTTTTCAGTGGGAAGCCCAACCATCGAGAACATCGGCTTTGATGAACACATTGGATGTACTCATGCTCATAGCAATGCTGGACAACAGGGCGACAATGGGAAACATGTTCAATAACCTTGTATGGGCGAAAAATGGGTATCCCGACAGTTGTTTGTCAGACAATTGTTCGCAGACCTTGCTTTGACTCAATGGTCCAAGCAAATGAACGAATGTGCCCAAACTGTAAATTGGACGATTTTGGCTTAAAGCGACATTAGCACGGTTTCGAGCAGCTTTACTGCTCTTTGTAACAGTTGAAAGAAGAATAGCTGGGACCTTCCCAAACCAACGGGATTTTCCACCAATGACACTTGTATTAGCTTTGTGGCTATTAAACGGTTTTAAACCATGCTTCACAGACTGCTTTGACATACGGACAATCCTCAGTAAGGTGACATTCATCAAAAGATTCGCAAGTGATTGAAGTAATGGATCCATTACTGTACTGCTGCCGACACTTTTCATCGAATGCCAGTTTCATCACTGGAAACGACAGTGGCATCCCTGAAGCGAACTTGCCTTTCGACATTGTGTACTCGTCATTGAACGTTGCCAACCACCTGTATTTGTTCATCAATAGGAGAAGATTTTTTTTCCATTGAGGTATAAAGTAGCCAGTCACCTGAGCCTTAAGGGCACCAACCTCGTCAACTTCAACCAGTGTCAATCCCATTAGAAATGAATTCCTCACTCTGGCAAACATTGACACAATTTTGAAAAATGCGAAAACTACCCTCATTGCGTCCAGCAGTTTGGCGAATCAATTAACTATGCAGGGTCGTCTAGCTCGCCAATGGCATAGCTCAAATTTTCTAATGTTCTTGCAACTTCTATGTGGTCATGTCCAAAGTGCTTTTATTTTATCATCAGCGCATTTTCCACTAACCTTTTCTGTGTCACAGGTTCACATAAGTAGTAAAATGCTGATCCTAACATGTCCAGAGTTGCAGCAACATCTGTCACCATCGGCCACACTGATGAGCAAATGTGGTCCGCAGATTTGTAGGATTACTGAAAGACACTGGATATTTTGTCTTTTGATTCAGAATCTCCACGTTATTTTTGGTAAGCAACATAAGCGCGGAAAATAATGAAATGCGGACCCAATTACTACATTTATAATTGTAGGATGATGAATTACCAGTGGTCAAAAGGCAGCGTTTATCGCCCAACGTAACCTGGCCTCGTCTCAAGCGATTCAATTAATGACAAACTTTGTGTCTTCACTTTATTATATAAAGTGAGAAAAATATATGAACAAATTTATACTCAGTTGGTTTTGTCAATTTGTTCGGCTTAGCTGAAAACTCACACGATGATGCGATTTATGGAGCTACATACTAGACTTGAGTCACGACTTTATTTTACTTGGCATCGGATTTTGTTACGATTTATCAGACAATGAATACTCGTAAAATGTACAACGTTTCTCTCCTTTTTGGAGGCTATTTTAAATCGATACAGTAAGATTGCTCGTTATGCATGTTTTGAATTAAGATCAATGCAAGCTGGGAATCAATATTTTACCAAATGAAAGGAAAAGAAATGGATTCAAATAACAATGATAAACGAGATCAATAAACGATCAATAAAAACGAAATATCTCGCGCTGGTGCACTTTTAACTCGCACAGAAGATTTCTCAGAGAGGACTACCTGCAAGGGTGCAAAGTCAACGGACTGAATTAATTAGGACAGCGCCTTGCAGCTTTCATAGTCACAGAAGCCAGAGGATCTGCACGCTAACCAATCGGCTGCGAGGACTCCCATGGATGCGCGATCGCTAGCCGATCAGTTGATCGACGAAATCACCCGTAGCAATAAAATACTCGCTTGAAACATAAAGCGAATGGGTTATCGCGCAAGACGTAATAACGAACGTAAAACAAAACAAAACGCACATTACAGTACAGAGGGCTGTTGCTCACCCGGCTCTTATCTTAATGGTTTAAGAGCCATCTTAGCCTAAGATAAAGATTTTCGCTAAGATAAATAGTCTCACCGTTGCTGAGTTTGTGTCTTAAGCCAAATCTTAGTTAAGATTAAGATTGATCTTTGTGTGTGTTCTATATCGAGGTTACTTAAACTGATACAGATTTGTGTTTGGAAAAGATGATAAGATAACTGGCTGATTGATGATTGACTGAAGGATATTTATTGCCTGCTGACTTATGATTTATGTCCAACAAGTAATCTACGAATTATTAGGTGATCTATTAGTAAGACAAAAATCGAAAATGATCAAGTGATTAATCAACAAGAGAGTGATTGTGGAACAAGCAGTTGTTCAGTGTCACTCCACTTCATCATTGATTGGTTAAGACATCAAGATAATCACATGAAAACATAGTATTATTGCAAAAAAATTTTATTGCAGTTTATTGTTGTTTTATTGATTAGAGTTATTTGAACTGCGACATCTTGCTATCGATATCTTTTATTATAGGTATAAATCAATTGTGTCTCGCTATTTGATCAAGTAAAATGCAAATCTTTCGACTGTAATGTTTGCATAGTCTTGTTGCTAACTTATTTACCATCACATAGCTGGATAATTAATCGATATTTAGCCATGCTCAACAATAATCAATAAAGTGATCAATTGTAATGTAGGTCTCAATCCATAAACCTAGTTACTGATAAATAATCCAAATACTGATAATATAATCCAGAATAAATGACTAAACTCCAAGATCAGGTATCCTTTTATTGATAAATAAACATAATGGAATAATAGTTACAATACAACCTTTCAATATTAACAAACTAAGACAATGGCGAGTAACATGGAAAATCCCCTCTTTTTATACTATTTTGTTCAGTGACTGGAAAGTTTCAGAACCTTCTTGAACTTTCCAGAATGTTCTAGCGTTTTCCAGTAAGAAAGACTTTCTAGAATTTTTTAGCAATTTCCATACAGAATGACAAAGGGAGGAAATTCTATTCATATTCACATTCAAAATGAATGCGCGCTACACAATAATAATTCACTTGATTAATTAGGATTAAGTAATAAACTGGCATTGAAATGATCACCAATTGATCAAGTGATTCAAGAGAAATAAGATGGTGAACATATTCATAGAGAACATATGACGAGTTACACAAAAAATGAAACCACACATTTGTCGTTTTTCTCACCATGCAATATGCACATACATTATATTGTATTGGTCTTTGATGTCTGCTGTTCCAGGTGATCGTGTTTTATTGGCTCAGATGAAATGCGACAAATTTGGTGCTTTGTCTCATGATTTGCTTTGTCTCACTATGATTTTGATCATTGACAAAACAATTTAACAATTGATAATTTAACTGATGAAAATTTGGAAAAAGTAATTTTTTATAAATTTAATGTTGAATTTCTTTCGTAATTAGTCTTTAAAACGCACTTTGCTAGAAATAATCACTGTAGCTATTACAGTAGTGGATTTATGATGAGAAAATCGATGACAGTAAACTGCATTTTATGGTTGTCTAGTGTTATACTGCTAAAACCCGTTCATTTGATGCATTATAAAAACCAAAAATTAATATACAACTTTTTTAAATACAACTTTTTTAAATGCACTTGATTCTATATGACATTACAGTTATTTAAGCATTATTTATCTAGCACAAACACTTTTGCATATTCAAAAACCAGTGTTATGAGCACATCAACGATGTCATTTATTCTCATTATGAACCTTGTCTTCGTCGTTTTACTCCTCATCATCGTTCTCTTCTTCGTCTAAGTCGTCCAGTAATAGCTCCAGCGATCTTTTCACATGCCACACTGCCAGTGACGCCTCCAGCCACACCGCCGATAATGCCACCAATAAGCGTACCAATGCCCAGAAAAATTGCTGTTCCCAGCGCCACACTGCCAACAGCACCTAAAATATGAGAGACTATTCTTCATAGATTCGGACCTGATGAGTTGTTTATGCGTGCTTGCGTGCAAAGTTACATGCATCAGAGTATGACAGTGTGACTTGAGAGTATTGGGAGGGGATGAGTATGTATATTTTCAAATGGTTTGTAGGAAGGGCATATTAGTATTTTTGACATGTGCAAATGATAATCCCCAAATAAGTAAAACTCAAACTGAATAGGCGCTTTTTGAACCAAAAGGTTCTGCGAAAGAGTGTGCAAAAAATCAATTACCTCCGTAACCGCCACCCCATCCACCAGCCACAGAAGATACTGCTTTGACAGTATTCTTGCCATTTTTTCCCTTCTTTATATCTTTGAATATGGCTGGTCCAATTCTAATTGTGTCTAAAGTGATAGCCAATGGCACGAGCACTTTGTCGGCGGCCTTGAAAACTTTGCGACGTTTTCGGAAGCCTACAAACATTGAGAGACATTGTGCGATGCAGCTCTTTGGAGGGGAAATTTCCATAAACGCAGTGACACACATACTGTACAGTGCCGTACATATTCATACCTTAAGCATTCCTGGGCTGATCTTCAAGTGTGGATCTCGGGCTATGCCTGCGATGTTGGGATTAATATTAATGTGAGATGTCGGTTGAGGAGGATGCAAATGAAGATGAGGCTTGTCTAATCGTACCACCCATTCTCCATTTGGGACACTGTTCCTCAAGCGCCCTGCGGTTTTATCGATTATATTCACAACATTCTCACCTCTAAGCTGGATCTTGTAATTTAGCGCTCCACTTTTGGCGCCTTTTGCCACTCCTCCAACAACGTTGCCCGCTTTTTTGGCTTTCCTTTCCAACATAACAGCTGCTTGGAAAATCGGAAGATGACAACACTACATAAACGTTAAACAAATCAAATATATTTAATGAGGAAATGCCGACAAAGCGAAATTGCCATCATTTTGACAGCCAAAAAAACATCAAAAGAGTGAAACAAAACTTTTACTGTCTTGCTGTAAGCTAATCACGCGCATTCAACAAAATTCATGTCGATGGTAGGCATGTTCTTCATATACATCTAGGACCTTTGACTCACGAACGCTGTCGGGATTCAACCAAAGGATGAGTTGGCCATCGGTGAAGCAACTGATCAATTCCACATTCCATCTTCCATTCCAGCTTCCTTGGCCATAACTTTCGGTGCTTCACATTTCGACTGTTAAATTGACAAGAGCGCTCAACTCGTCTTGACTTCGGCGCCATACAAACCAAAAGTGACTGAACTCGAATTCCATGTCGTCAGCCATGAATTCCAAATCGCTGTGCTTTCACTCATCGCAGGTTATAATTGTATATGTCGCCCCATCATGACTGAAAGCGGATTTGGAGCACCCATCGAGAATTGGTTCATAGCTTCTATTCCCATCGGATAGGTGAGCAATGTAAATTGCTTTTCGATCGGCCATGGCATTGCAAAGGACTAATTTTTTCATTCATTCATCCCATGCCTCCTTGACCTCTCTCAGCTTTCTAGTGTGACAGAAGTCATTTCCCGTCACTTGAGAAGTTGAATAACTGAAATTATTTAATGGTATTTTATTGAAGGTGAAACAAAATGAAAAGCAATCGGATCCGAATTGCATAAAAAAGTGTTGGGCGCCTTGCTCATAAGTGAGACGGCTGCTCCAACGGGTTACATTTCAATAACTAACATAAAATATTACGATTTCAAGTTGAGCAATGTCTGATGATGAAGCTAAAATGTGAAATCATCATGATTCAGCAACGAGGCGTCATCATGAGAAAGAAAAATAGGAATGTAAACTAAAGCAAAGGTTGAGCTTCGTCACATTTTCCGCTTCTTAAGAAAGTGAGGCGTCCTCGTCTCACAAATCATCTTCGAAATTCCATTTTCCAACTGGTTATTTACATGAATCCAGTATTTTTTCCATCATATTCCTAGAGGAAACCAATAATGTTCTATGCAGCTTTCAAAGAAAGCATTTCACTCGAACGAAGACGAACGTCCCTTGTGCGCAAAAATAAGTAAAATAATAAATTGCCCAAATACATAATTTATGAGGAGGTAATTTCATCTCCTTTTTTTTTAAACAAAGGGGCTAAAGACTAAATTTACGAAATTCCGCCAAGAAAACGTCCCAAATTCAATTCGAAACATTCCAACAAGTGTATCTAAATGCTGCATAAAATCTATTTCTTTATTCATGATAATAAAATAGATCAAGCCGAGGATGGAATGGATTCACGGCTGTTTCCCGTGATAGGTGCAAGCGACTATAAATTCACTCTCTTCAAGCACTTCAATGGAACAGAATAACGAAGCTAATAACTGATGTTTTACCATTGCAATATCGGATTCGATTCGAAGACTGCAGTGGCATTCGACAAGTCGAAATCCGAGTCCTATGCCATGCTCGCCAAATGTGACAGAAGTCATTTCCCGTCACTTGAGAAGTTGAATAACTGAAATTATTTAATGGTATTTTATTGAAAGTGAAACAAAATGAAAAGCAATCGGATCCGAATTGCATAAAAAAGTGTTGGGCGCCTTGCTCATAAGTGAGACGGCTGCTCCAACGGGTTACATTTCAATAACTAACATAAAATATTACGATTTCAAGTTGAGCAATGTCTGATGATGAAGCTAAAATGTGAAATCATCATGATTCAGCAACGAGGCGTCATCATGAGAAAGAAAAATAGGAATGTAAATTAAAGCAAAGGTTGAGCTTCGTCACACTAGCAATGGGCACATTGCGAAAAAGCATTGAATTGGTTCGCCTTTCGACCTGAACTTTGATTGCAGTCATGGTGCGGGATGAAAATTTTAAAAAATATTTTTTAATGAATACATTTTAAAATGCACATAGACAGTTTCTAATTTCCCGCCTTTTTTGAAATAAATCAATAGCGATTAGAGTTACAGCTTCAGTAATAACATTTCTAGATTCCCCATCTAATTATGCATGTATATCTATATTTTTCTGAAAAATTGATGAAATAAAATTTTATGTTGCCAAAGCTATTTTGATCATAAATTTTCAAAATTCAAAAATCGATTGACCCATAACCGTGAGGTCCAAGGCAGTAAACTATAGTGCATGACATCCAACATACTAAACACTTCGATATATTATGTCGAAATAAGGGATTAGAAAATACACTTGGAAGTTATGGGTCGATTCTTAATTTGAAGTCTAAAACCCTAGACTTATTTGCCAGCCAGCTTGACCAGCTTGACTGAAAGACAAACCCAACCACATATCATAGACATGACTGTACTAATGTGAGTCCAGTCCAAAGAATTGTGCAACCTGCACTACAATTGATAATTAACGTGATCAATAAAAAACAAAAAAAGAAATGGAAACGAGAACAAAAAAAGTGGAATTGGATAGGTATTTTTAAAAAACGAAAAACGATGGATCTGTGACACAAGTTCATTGGAATGGGCAAAATACAAAAGGTATCGAAATATAGTCACAAAAATTTGAATGACAGCTATGAATGCGTATTTCTGCTCACAAGCTATAAATGATGGCCTATTGAAAAGCAACCCATCACTGTTCTACAAGAGACATCAACCATACTTTAGTAAAAGTGCCCAGATGCCACGTCGCTGCAAGTAATCGGAACAGAAAATGGTCACATTATAGACGATTCGAAACTAATGGCGAATGAGTTTGGAAAATTCTTCACTGACATGGGAGACAAAATCGGTCCGCCAGAAGCTCTTCTACAGGAACCACTTCATTTCAATGAGCATCCAAGCGTTGAAATGATCCTAAACATGACAGCTGAAAAATCTTTTGAGTTCAACGAAATTACATCTGCCAGTGTAAAGTTCGCAACAAAAAAGCTTAAATTGAATAAAGCGAATAAAGTCTGGCCCAGATAAAATACCAGCCTGGATATATAAAGATGTAGCTGACAATCTGGCTGAACCAATAGCCGTAATCATCAACAACTTCATCAAAACAGCTGTTTTCCACAAGCATTCAAAGAAGGAATATGGACCCCAGTGTTCGACCAGCGAAAAAAGGCACATCAAGAACTTCTGGCCTATCACAGTTATCCAGCAATTTGCTAAACTGCTCGAAATTATCCTGAAACAGCAGCTTAGCTTATATATAAATCCGTTGCTACCTGGATTGCTATCAGCATACAGACCAAAGACTTCTCTTGCGAGACAGCACTCCTATATCTTATTGGCCAAGTCTCGTGCCACTGTTGACAAAGGAATCAGACCTATCCTCATACTTGCCGACTTATCATGCGCTTTTCCAAGCTTACCTATCAGTTTGACACTCGCCAAACTTAAAGCGTACGGTCTTCAAGAAAGTGCCATCGCCATCTTATCTTTCTTCTTTCCTTGCAAACTGCACTTACAAAGCAAGAATCAGTAGAGAACTGAGTGACAGTTTTACGACAAACAAAAGTCTACCTCAAGGCGCGTCACTCGGACCATTACTTTGGAATGTTTTCCAATCCTATCTATGCTGGGCTGTCCAACATTCATTGCCAATGCACGACACAACGATAGAACTAACTATGCAATTTGCTGATGACAGCAGTTTCATCATAACTGCAACGGACGAGACGAACTTAGCCCGAGCAGTTCAATTTAACCTTGCATCAGTTTTTGAATGGTATAAACTCAACTACCTCAAGGTTAATGAAACAAAGTTCCAGGCCATCCAGTTCTACTCGTCAAAGATCACATATTTCTCAATTTCACAATCACAATTTCTCGGCGAATTTCTTTCGATCTTCCGTCCAAACGTCGACTCGATCGGCGTGTCGAGTACCTGCACATCATTTTCCTGAAAACGTCCATCGATTCCAATTGGACGCCGCAATTCAACGCCGTCTGACCACCGAACGTAAGAAAACGCCGTCGGGTCGTTCCGATTTGATAACCTTTGAAACAAAAAATCGTCGCTGGCCAACGCCTTACCGGGCGCAAAAGTCCAACTATAGTTGGTTGGTTTACCTGTTGGACATAGTCGGGCGTGATCGGCAGAAAGTATATTCAATCGGCGAATCCCTTCGACGTTTGAACCGTAGCTATATTCGGATTGATCAGTACGGTTCGGATTCCTTCTTCTTTCAAAGCCTTTAGCGCCTGAAAGTCATCGGATAAAACAAATTCCGCGCCTGGCTATATCGTTATCGGGCTAAAAATCGATTCCAACTTGTGATCCCGAATAATCGAACTCGCCCGCTTGACCTATGGACAGTCCGCTGGAGCCGAGGACCAAAACTTTTTTCGGTTTCAATTTCGCCGCCATCGGGTTCACCAGATAAGTCAAAGCGGCGTTTATGATCTCTTTCGCGTTCACTCTTGAATAAAATCAAACAAATTTCGTGTCGGATTTCGAACTTTACGGGGTCGAAATCGATTTCACACTTTGATTTATCGATTTTCCATCGTTTCAAAATAACGACGTAAATATCGAATAAAATTTTCAAATCCGCCGATCCAGCGCAATGTTCCGGGTGAAATTGTATGCTAAAAATGTTTCAGCTATAGTCTCTGGTCTATAGTTGAACTATAGTTGCCGTGAGAGTATAGCTTCAAAGGAAGTATAGTTAAAAGTGCTCTTCGAGGACTATAGCTGAAGTTTTAAAGGACTATAGTTGACATTTTGATGGACTATAGTTGTAGATTTGAAAGACAATAGTTGAAGTTTTCGTAGGACAATAGTTGAAGTTTTAATGGACTATAGTTGACATTTTGATGAACTAACTATAGTTGCATTTTTTGAAGGACTATAGTTGAAGTTTTTGGAGGACTACAGGGTGACACACTACAAGTTCCCGTTTTTAGTTTTTGGTTATAACTTTTTACGAAGTAGTTGTATAAGCAAGAAATTTTAACCACTGTTTGATCTAATATTGGTAATATTATATTTCAAATTTTATTCAAATCCGGTTACCGAAACAAAAATAGGAAGCTAAAATCTAAGCATCACTTTCGCTTTTGTTGCCGTTTATAGTTTTCAGAATTTTGGGAGTTCTTTTGATGGATTATTTCAAAAAAAGAATGGTGAATAAAATTATTTTGTTAACATGGTTTTGTTCTCTACACCAAACTGTATAACCGTGATGTATGAATTTTATTGGTTGAAAATTTTCTAATAAATAAAAAAATTGTCCAAAAACTGGAAATCTGGAAATTGCAAATTTTCAACTTGTGGAGAAGCATTCAAGTATTCAAACATTTTTAATATCAAAAACAACGTGACGTTTCATATATTATTTTACATTTCATTATAAAGAAAATCAAGCGCTATTAGACGGTAATAGAATTTTTTTAAATAATTTCATTTGGTAGACTAAGAGATTAAATTTGGTCAATGAGGACGAACGGCGACAAAAGTGAAAGTGATGCATAGGTTTTGGTTTCCTATTTTTGTTTCGATGATCAGATTTGAATAAAATTTGAAACGTAGTATTACCAATATTAGCCCTAACAGTGGTTAAAATTTCTTGCCCATACAATTACTTCGTAAAAAGTTATAACCAAAAAACTAAAAACGGGAACTTACCATGCACCCTGTATAGTTGACAATTAGTTCAGACGGGTTATAGTGGACAATTTGACTGACTATAGTTGATGATTTGACTGACTATAGTTGAAGATTTGAAGGACTATAGTTGAAGTTTTGACTCGACCTTACGCTCTGGAGTCAGACGCGCTTCCATTACCGGCATCTGGAAGCACCGAACTCCATCATCAAAAAATCTATCCAGTTCAATTAATTAACTCTGAAAACGTCAAACCAATTATGGGCATTTGTTTGGGAAATCAAATTTTAGCCAGCGCTTCGGGCGCTTCGAACGTATAAATTGAAATAAGAAAACGGACGGGAAACATCCTGGCCGACATCGTTTTTTTTATTTTTTTCGACGTTTGTTTGGGTTTATTTTCGACACACGCGAAAAAATTTTATGATTGATTCGAATCTTGACAAATCTTTGTTGACGTTTCAAAAATCAAAAGTTTTTTTGCGTTTTGCGTTTCGAAATCGTAAAGCGAAAAGCGAGCGAGTTTTTAGTTTTTAGTTTTTGATTTGTCAATGTGGAAAAGTTCAGCGATCGTTTTGAAATAGTCACCAGTTGCAAAGAATTTCAATGTGATACATACTTGTAGACTTTCATCGATATTCACCCGTTTCTTGATCTCCTCGCTAAATCGACCTTCAACAGCGCAACTAAGGTTTCTATGTCTCGCCGTCGAAAGCGACCAATGATTCGTCCAAATCGAAATAATCGAGTGATAGCTGTTTATTGCGATAAATTCTATGAATTTGCTCGTTTTCATCGTCGCGCGTTCGATTTTCGTCATTTATTTGAAATAAATTCATTTCAAAGTCCATTTTTTACTTTACGCCATTTTAGAATGCGAAATTCACCCGAAATATTGTTTTTTCGTTGACCTTTCACGCTTATTTCGTGAATTTCTAATGTTAAAATCGGAGTTAAGACACCCCCGGACGTGTCTTAGGATTTTCGAGTTTAGGAGCCGACTTAAGATACATTTTAGCAAGTCAGCAACGCTTTTCTCTTAAATTTCCCTTAAGAGCCATCTTAAGATAAAAGTTAATATAATAGCAAGGTGAGCAACGGCCCTCAGGCTTTTAGTGAGGATTTTAGCGTTTTAGCAATTTCTATAATTGTCTGAAATACACACCTAACCTAACACATGTGCACACCTAAAACTAAAAAGTTCTCAGTTCTTATAGCTTAAACTTTGATGCACTTTACACTAACACTTTATACTAAATAATGTTATCAGTGTTCCACCCCACCCCCCCCCCCCCTTGCTGTCATCGTCACTTTTCTCAAAAACCCCTTCCTCCTTGGATGATGTCATTTGTGTACGATGTACGACCCCTTAGTGAGGTATCTATTATTTATTTACCTAAGGTTGGAAGCAGTGCTGCTCAATCCGACATGAGAAGAAAGCATGGAAATCGTCCAAACAAAATTAGTGTCGAAGTGAAGAGTAAAATGGTGGAATTTATATCGTCTTTTCCTTCAGAGCAATCGCATTACAGCAGGTGATATAATTCAAATCGTCGATATCTGGTGCTCACCTATCGATTATGTCTAGAGAATATGCCCAAAGTTTGATATGTGCAAGACTTGCGATAAGGCTAAAGTTGTTGGAGAAAATGTTGCTAATGATGACAAAAAACAGATTATAGAAGCAAATAAAATGTTGGAAGTTGATCATGTTTTAGCAAAGAGCACAGCTATGTTGTACTCCTCATGTATGACTTGCAAAAACTCTTCCTTTGACTAAACTTCCAACTTCCACTGCCTTCTACTTGTGCCAGATTTGGCTGTATAACCTTGGAATACACTTGACCAGGGAGAACACAGCAGCGAAAAATGGAACTGAAAGTAATGGGTTTATGCATCTATGGGTGGAAAACGAACATGGTCGAGGATGCGAAGAAATAATTTCTTGTCTGCATGTTTTTGTTCAAAACAGCGGAATGCAAGCCCAAAAGGTTATTGTTTTGTCCGATAGCTGTGCTGGCCAAAATAAGAACAATTTTACCATCTCGTTCTGGCAGTATCAGGTCGGCGCAAACAAGTTTTCTCAAATTGTTCACAAATTTCCTGTTGTGGGCCATTCATACATGGACTCAGGCCACGACTTTGGAATCATTGAGAAGAAGGTGAAAACTCATCAGAACATCTATTTGCCCAATGATTATTAACTTTGATTATTCGAGATGTAAAAGCCATGGAAAAATTCAAAATATTCAAAATGGAACGCAACTTCTATGACTGGAAAAATCTTATGAACAAAATTGGTTTGGCGAAACGTGCTATAAGCATCGAAGGAGAAAATTTTGAAATCGCAAGTGCCATTGGTTAAGCATTGAGAAATTTGGATTTGTGAAGTATAGATATTCATTTTCTGAGGATGAACCATCAAAAACGCTTGACTTACGCGTTGCCTGTCAAGTTCCAAATTTTGACATCACCAGTTTTCAGAAGGTCAAACCTATAACATAAGAATCAATCCAAAGAAACTTGCCGATATAGAACAACAGATGCCATATATTTCGGAACATCAGCATTGGTTCTATAAAAGATTGACTGGCAGAGAGACAAAAGAGTCTGATGATGAAGCCAAAGTTGAGTATTGAGACTGCTATAATCAAATTTGCGACTTTTGAATGGTTGAATTTGCCAGTCAAAATATTTTGCTTGTAAAACGATATAATCAATAACAAAATCTACCGCTCTTCAAAATCTTTAGTGCAATAAGGCGTTTTATCACTTGTAATTAAAATATCTTAATCAGTATTTCCTGGATAATCATGTACATCAAAAAAGTGGTCCATCATGTGTTCAGGACATCTTTAGCTCGCCTAGTGGACTGTATTGCCTTCGATAGTGAGTTTTCCCATTCAAATCATTCTTACAGTAAACTTTTTCAGTTTGCAATTGTGAATGGATTCTAGCTGAAAAGCATTTCCATCAACTGCATGATGTGATGGGGACGATATTTTGCACGCCTGAATCTTGGTTACTTCCGATTTTCTAAAGTACAATTTTTATTTACACCAAAAAACTGTCAGTCAGCGCAACTATATAATTCATTCATAATTGCAAACTCAAAAATTTTACAGTAACAATGATGTGCAGGTACGGCGGAAACACAATTATGGCCCTGCTTAAACTTTACAAAATGGTTCACCTACAGTCCTTACACACCTGGGGCTGAAATCAAAGTGTTACAAGGCACTTGCTACAATGAGTTGGCTAGACGAATGAATGGAGGTTTTAGCTTTATTTGAAACAACCTTGTTCACAACGGTACAAAGTTGAATGAACCGCAGTTGTGAAGAGAAACTGAAAGCTTATATAGGAAGGAGAAGTAGGGTCAGAAAGGTTAAAGTATAAAAAGGAGTTGTCAGGAATAGTAAGGAATTCTCGGAAGTAGGAATAAATGGGAAAGGTTAGCTGACCTATAAATGGAAATAGGCATGAAGGCGAGAATTCCGAGACTGAAAATAAATGTGTAGGTTGGAGAAAAGGTGAAAGATCATAGAATAGAATTCAGGAGACAGAATTAATCATCTTATAGGAAGAAACCTAATTGATCATAGTATAGAAAGAAAGCCCATAACCATAACAAACAAAACAAAAGTAAAGTAATCCTAAAGTTGATATTTACAATCCGTATTCAGATATTGATTAGTTATCATGCAGCTAAGATTCAGGTAGACTGCAGACCACTGTCTGTATTGTACTGCAAGCTTAAATTCATTACCTGAAGACTGATTGGACATTTATCTTTTGGATTACTGTACTTGTATTGCAGTAACACTAGAGAAATGACTATGGTGGCAGACAAGTGGATCATTTTGCAACGTTTAAGCGGTTCAAAATTTTGTACTTGAAAATCTTTTTTACTGTAAAATTTTGAGTTTGCAATTATGAATGGACTTTAGTCCTTTACGAACTAGCGACATTGCAAACTATAGCCTCAGTGAAGTAAATGGTTTTATCAAATACAGTTGATTTATTGTTATTTGAGTTACGAAATTGAAACGAATAATTTACATTGGCGAACTGAAAATTGTTTTTCGTCGACATTTTCGGGCAATCAATTAAAACGAATGCCTTTTAAAAAAAAGTGCCATTTTTATTGTCGACAAGAACGTTTTTCATTGAACAAAAAACAAACAAAAAACTTGAAAACAATTCAGGCAAAAATAAAAAATGAACAAAAAAACTTCTTTTTTTAAATTTGTATAATATAAAAGTTTCAACGGAAAATGATGGAAACGATAATTTTCAAGAATCGCACCAACAATTAAATAATTATAACTAGTTTTTTGTTTTCTTCGCTCGTTTTAGCGCACTCGCATGTCGCCGAAGAGAAATTGGCACACGCGATCGACTATGAAACAGCCGGTGAAATCGCAAGCCAAGATCATCAAAACTGTATTTCGAAACTAAAAAAAATGCACTAGCTATCAACTACAGTTGTTAAAAAACAATATATATTCCTTAAGTATAGTCAACTACAGACGCCATGCGATTATAGACGCCCGTCAACTACAGACGCCCATCAACTATAATCGCCAGCGAAATATAGACTCCCATCAACTATAGACGCCAATCAACTATAGTCGCTTATCAACTATAGACTCCATCAACTATAGTTGCCAGTGAACTATAGACGCTCACTTCGGCTGGTAATTCAACTAATTCGAACTTGGCCGACATGTCCGGCAAGAGTCCGATGGTCAAGGCCAATATGCTGCCGCCGGAAAATAGTACGCTGTAGCAAAGAGCTTTGTTCTCCAAGAGGCTTTCCATGAACGGTCGACCCTGCAAAAGGATAAACGAAACAAATTTTCTGCGCTGGTCATCGCACGAAAGCGAACCGAAACCGGTTACAAAGAACCTGCGACGTCGTCTTACTCTATAGTTGACGGCGAACGTCGAAACTTGCAACGCCACCGACATAATGTACACCGTGGTATTTAATAAATTCGGCTTGAACGACTCTTCTTTCGCTTGGACGCTGCGAAAAAACAAACAAAAAATCTCACCGGCTACGTTATCGGGCGAATATCCAAAACGCGTACCCGTCGGCGGCCGTTCGAACGTGAGCTTCTTGCACGAGATACAGTAAGCAACAGAAGTGGACGGCGAACTGTAGAGTTACCGTAAGCAACGTGTAAACGTTGAAAATGTTGGCCAACGGGCGTTGTTTGGCCAACGTCTTCAGCGGCTGAAAAACGAAACAATAGCCCGATACGTCGTTGATCGGCGCACGTTTTTTGTTTTCCTTACCTTCGATCGGGATATAAACAGGAAACATGCCGCCAACAACAAACCCTGCACGGTCGCCTGCGAATCGGAAAATTTCACGCCGTCCAAATACAGTACGCTCTGAGAGTACGCAAGTACTAAGGCGTTGAGCGCCAAAATTTTAAACATTTGCAATGTCGTCACGAGAGTGCATCGGCCTTGTTTAATGACGTGGCAAACTAAAAACGTGCGTCGGTTAACGGTCTATAGTTCAGGAGAAATTATAGTCGACACACGAGTCGACTATAGTTCAACTATAGTTCGTCGTACTGGACTGAATCGACGAATATTTCGACGTGAATGGCGCCGCGATCGACGCGTCGCCGAGTCGGACGATCTGCGCTTTTTCCTCCTCCTCCAAGTCTTTAAGCATTTGGTCCATTTTTTTCTACGCACAAAACGCATCGGCGCGTCGTTCGAATCGGGCGATAAACGAAAACGTAATATTTTTTGCTTACTTTGGCCGCGGACGGCGCCGGCGTCGTCGACGCGACGTCGTCGTTCCGCAGTGGTCGTCCACCGAATTTAGGATTTCGTTTCGTCAGGCCGGCTTTCGGCGGCGCCGACGAATTTGGAATTTTCGGCACGTCGACGCCGTCGGTGGCGGCGGCCGACGACGACGACGATTCTTTTAATTTCTCGCTGAGCAACGGATGCGACAATAAAGCCACCCCTAAACGACGAGCAAAAAGTTGAAAATATAGTCGTCTATAGTTGAAATGGCCTTACCGACGTTGGCGTGTTTCAACGCGCCGACGTCGTTCGTGCCGTCGCCGCACATCAACGTCGTGTATCCTAACGACTTTAGACGGGTAACGACGTATTCCTAAAAACAAAAAAAACTGGCTACCGACGTTATGGGGCAAAAAACGAAAACTAAACGAGACGACGGACTTTTTGCTTCGGCGCCATTCTCGCGTAAACTTTAACGTGCGGAAGGATTTTTTTCAAAAAATCGTCGTGCTTCGACGTTAAAAACGCGAAAGCCTGCGAATCACAAATACAGTAAGACAGATGACAGCGAGAAAAAAGGAACAACTACAGTCCTTGGACAATTATAGAGTTGTCAACAACTATAGGCTTTGTGCAACTGTAGCCTTCGGCCAACTATATTAAATAGTCAACTGTAGTCTCTGGACAACTATAATCTCTGGACAAACGTAGTCTCTGGGTAACTATAGTCATTGGACAACTATAGTCAATGGACAACTATAGTCTCTGGACAAGTGAAGTGTTTGGACAACTATAGTCAACGGTCAACTATAATTAACTAGTCTTTGGGCAACTGTAGACTTTGGGTAACTATAGTCTGGCAACTATGGTCCTTGGACAACTATAGTCATTAAACAACTATACTCTGACAACTATATCGTTCGTTCAACTATGGTCGCTGACTAACTATAGTCACCTGTCCGGTCAAGCATAGATCGTAGTCCTTGACCAACGCCGACCATCCGACTTCCGGCTGGACGTCGAACGAGATCGTCTGGTCGACCGACGTCCATCGAAATTCGTCGTATAAATCGTCTGAAAACATTAACATCGTGTCATTTTTTAATTCACAAAAAGAGATGCTCAGGTACAATTCGAGATTCGCAGGTTTACTTACCGTAAGCCGAGTGCGAATCCAATATCAACGTTTGCTTTTTTCGAGTGAATTTTAATTCTTTGGCAACGTGACACGCGGTCAACGAGTTGTCGCCGGTAATGATGGCTACCTGCGAATCAAAATTCTACAGTAAGTAACACACGGACTATTCAACTGTAGTTGCTCAATTACTATAGTTGTACAAACCTATAGTTGCCCAAAGCCTACAGTTGTCAAGTAACTATAGTTAGCAAAAAAACTACCGTTCTCCATGAACTATAGTTGTCCGAGGACTACAGTTGAATAGAAACTATAGTTGTTTCGTGACTATAGTTTGCGGACCATTCCCGAACCTGGTGCGACGATCCGACGATTTCTTTTATAACCGATTTTGAATCCGGTTTCAACGGGCACGAAATAACGACGAAACCTGCGAATCGCAAGTCTTTTTCGATATCGTTTCGAGTCGTTTCGCGTACCTAACGAAACGAAACGGCGCACGTTTCGCGTCGGCGGGAAACACAATACATTACGCTACAGTACCTCCTTGTGACTCAACTGGCCGAGTTCCTTGTAGCCGAGGGCCAAAACGCGGGAACCCTCGCGGGTCATCTGTTGGTAGATGGCGTCGTACGAATCGGGTGCATCGACGAACTAAAAAGTAAACTATACTTAATGAAGAACTATAGTTGACGGGCGTCTGTAGTTGATGGGCGTCTTCAGTTGATGGGTGTCTATAGTTGAAGGGCGTCTAATGTTCATAGGCGACTATAGTCATGGGCGTCTATAGCCTACGGGCGTCTGTAGTTGGACGCCTATAGTTGAAGGCGTCTATAGTTAACATGAAACTATAGTTGATTAGCAGCTATAGTTGACTGACCATTGGTTTTAAGGTCTCCGGAGCGCCCTTGGCCGTGGCGAGATATATGACATCCGGTGTGCCCGCGGGCAGATATCCGGCTATCACGGACATCCGCTTCAGCGACGACGAAAAGTGAAAGCGAGCGAAGATTTTAAGCGGCGTTAATTTGCCTTTTTTATGAATAACTGAGTCGTCTAAACGTCAATAACGGCCATTGAAAACGCATCGAGAAAAATTTGTTTTTTTTCTTTTTCAAATCCGATATACTTTTCGTCAACATCCAATCCAACGAAGATAAGCAGGCTTTCTCCAACGGATCGCCGACCATCTCCTCGTCCAGTTGGGCCAAGCTGTGGCAGCTGACCGGCACTTGGACGCTATCCGGCGGGATTTCGGCGATGGGCACCATGCGAGAATCGCCTCTGGAACGAAATAAATCAAAATCATGAATTGAAAATCATGAAATCGAAATTGGCCCGATTCGCAGCTAACTTGATCCCGGTAACGCCTTCCAAAATCAAATTATCGGTCGTCAACGTGCCGGTTTTGTCGAAACAGCAGATGTCCACTTTTCCCGCGAACGGAATTCGAAACGGTTCCGTACAGTAAACTCCTACAAAAGTACGGTAACTATAGTTTACTGGTAACTAAAGTTCAATGACAACTATAGACCGGTGGCAAACTATAGTTCGATAGAATCGGATTTTCGATGCGTTTCAAAAAATTGCGCGATTTCGAGCACTAGCCTACCCAATTTTTGTAAGGCTAGCAACGAATTGTTGACGGCCAACGACAATTCGATCGGCAACTCGGGCGGCACGACCGACGTTAAAATCAATGTGCATTCCAAAAATAATTTGTATTTGTTTCTCGTTTCGTCTTGGCTACCTGAAACTCCACGAGCCGGGTCAAAAAATTTGTTTTCGCAATGTGGGAACGATCAAAAAAGTCATACCTTTGTTCCAAACGTAGGCGGCAGCCATGATGGCGAATATCAATAAAAATAATATGAATCCGAATGTCTCGAGATTATTGGCGGTCACTCGCTTGACGCCGAAGAGAATGGTCCTCAATAGTTGACCCTGGCTAGTTTTAAATCCGGTCCGCAGAACGTATCCGATGCATCCGTTATCGGGCGCTGAAAAACAATTTTTATTGGACTACAGTTGCCGACTTAACTATAGTTTCCGTTGAACTATAGTTCACCTTTCAAGCCGGCGCCGACCTTCAACGGGGCGCTGTGCTGCACCACTTTCGTGCCGCCGGATAACACGTGCAATTTGGAATCGGATTCCAAATCCAAGATTCGATTCGATTCCAATTCTTCGATCGGCTCCTAGAAAAAAAAATCCCACTGGCTGAAGGCTAAATCGAGCCAAAAAATGAAATCGATGAGATTTTACTTTCATCTGAGGAATCGATTCGCCGGTCAGCATCGATTCGTCGACGATGCACGAGCCACGCATAAGTAAAACGTCGCACGGGACTAAATTCTCGTTCTGCGATCGTCCTGAACGGGCAAAAATCGGATTCGTAAGAAAATATGAAGATAAAAAATTGGATTTACCGATGGATATCAGATCACCGGCGATCAGTTGATCAGTTGGGATTTTCGACCATCGTTTCGTCCGGTACACCTAAAGATACACTACAGTTAAAAAGAAACTATAGTTGATAGCCTGCTATAGTTGATGGGCGTCTACAGTTGAAGGCGTCTATAGGTGACGAGCATTTATAGCCGACGTGCGCTTATAGTTATAGTTGATGGGCGTTTATAGTTGATGAGTCTCTATAATTAATGGACGTCTATAGTTAGTTCGTGGTCTATAGCTCAAGGGCGCACATAGTTGATGAACGGCTCCAGTTGATTGGCTTCTATACTAATGGGCGGCTATAGTTGATGATCTCTATAGTCGAACGGCATCTATAGTCGAACGGTGTCGACAGTTGACAGTCAACTATAGTTAACGAGAAAATATGTCGCTCGATACATACGTTTATCATGTAAGGCTTGTTGCCCATGTTGCGAATTTCGACCATGTACTTCAACTGTTGCTTGACCATGGTCGCCTCGAAGGTAATTAGCATAAACAGCGTAAAGACGGAATAATACCAATAGTCGTCCAGGCACCAGAGTCCCACGCAAAACAGTTGAAAGACAAAAAAAGGCGCCGTCGCCCGCTCTTGAAACAATTCCAAAAACGTCGGAATGAACATTTCCATCCTGAAAAAACAGTCGAAAAGTTGTATAAAAATGAAACTGTAGTTCCAACAAATAAGTCAACTATAGTTGGCGGCCAACCATAGCCGTTGGACAACTATAGCCTTAAGGCAACTATAATCGCAAGACAACTATAGTCGCTGGAGAACTGTAGTAACAGAACAACTATAACCATTGGACAACTATCGACTTTAGGCAGTAGTCCGTGGACAACTATAGCCACTGGGCAACTACAATTTTAAGGCAACTGTAGTCAATGGACAACTATAGTTTCCAGGCAACTGTAGTCACTAGCAATCTACTTGTTATCGCCGTATTTTTCGACGGCCAGTCGCGCGGCGTCGTCTTCGAGTCCTTTGGAATTCTGATAGTAGCTCATGGTTTCGTTCAACGGGAACTGTACGGTGCGAAATTGTCGTTTTTCATCGGCGTCGTACAAATATTTGACCTTTTGAAACTCGAACCAGATCAATAATTTGCCGTCTCGATTCTAAAATCGTGCGAAAAAGTGAAACGCAAAAAAAGAAAAATTTCGCGAAACGTTTTTATGCAGTTTTTACGTTAGTTTTATGCAAAATAACCAGCTCCGTCGAGCCGTTGTTGGGCACGGGCGTTACTTTCGCCAATTTCGCCTTAGTCGCGTCGTTTTCCTAGGAAAGCGAGTTGAAAAACAAAAAAACTGACCAACCAGACCTTAACGAGCAAAAAAACGATTCCGAAACGCTTACTCGCCGGCAATTCAACAAGCAACGAATCGTCACCGACCAAACGCAAAATAAAACCGTCAACACTTGCGCGAGGCCGACGACCGACATGAAAATGCATCCGATTTCGAAATAATCCGTAAATCCGTAAATCCCGATCCACGCGTAAAAACAAAGTCCGTACAAAAAAACGAACGGCGCCGCGTAGCCGTGGCGCCAAACCGGTTTCGGCACGTACAAAACGACGTTGTCGACCAGATCGTCCATTTTGAGTAGCCGATTGGGACGAATTTAGGCGAAAAATCGGCTAAATTTATCTCGAAATCGCGCAAATTTACGAAACACGTTTTATTTACAGTACGCCGAAGCGAATTTTAATAATTTATTGCGCGAGATTCAGAAATAATATTCAGATACAAAGTGGATATAATTATTAATTCCTATTGGTTTTTATTTGTTTAAAGTAAATGTTCGAAAATAAACCCTGGGGGTTGTTTTTGAGGGGGTTATTTTTGTGTGAAGGGGGTAATTTTGTTGGGGGCTCTGCTTATGTAACCGTTAACTGCAGCATTATAGTCCATTCACAATTGCAAACTCAAAAAGTTTACAGTGAGAATGAAGAGCACATACGGCGTAAAACGCAAATTGGAATCACGTACACTTAACAAAATGGTTTTAGACATCGCCAGCAGACAAAGTGGACCATTTTGTAAAGTTTAAGTTGTCTAAAATTGGGTTTTCGGGCATGCAAACAAATCAATCCTCCTGTAAACATTTTAAGTTTGCAATAGTGAATGCATTATAGATAGTACATTATTTGCGAGTATTTTCATGATATTTACACTTCTTTGAGTTTCATAACTCTCTGCATCATCTTCATACAGGCTTTTTAATCAGGAAGTGCAATCTACAATACCAGCATATTCATTCATTCATTCGTATTCATTTCTTATTCGATGGTAAATCATTCAATGCATGCATCATTCGGGCTTTTGTTAAGGTCAGACCTTCCAAAACCGCTGCTTCATTTCTCCTTGACTCCCATGGCTTGCTGTAAACACTTGATCTTTGCTTCATTTCAGGCATTTTTCAGCAAGAGCATTTTTTTTCCATTTCGTCAGTCAATTGAAAACTTATATTCCATTTGTCACTGTTACAATAAACACACCATTCCTCAGCATCCTAAAGGCCATTCAATGATGTTGGGGTTCGGTCGTAATTCTAATTCTTCTTCTTAATAGGTTTTTGCAATTTTTCATATATGCTTGAAGACAATTTGGCATCTGTCTGTACAATTGAGGCCTCAATGATCGATGAAGAAATATGTGGAAACTTTTTGACTTCTTCACAATCCAAATGAATGTCGACAAATGCATGCATTGTGAATTTCGATGTTCATGCACCACCAGCACAATCGAATAGCTCCTTTCAATTTGTTAAACGTTAAATTTGCTTCGAAACCAAACTTCAGTAGACATTTTGCAAACTGAAAGAAAATAGAGACAACCCAAAACTTTTCAGTCAGTGTAGATTTAAAAAACAAATTTCTGGTGCACTTTATATGCTTAGGGAGTCACATTATCTTTTATTGTGCAGTATTCAGTAAAATATATTCCAGCAAAAACGTCATCAATACACAACATGAAGAAACATTTATATTCATCACACGACCATTACAAATAGAAATCATGACTAAAATGATATACAGTAGATAGGCCAGAATAAGCGAGAAACAGAATGAAGCAATAGTAAGAAAAAGGTTCGCAAGTCAAGCGCAAAATGAGCAAGTGTGGCGCGAGTCCATTTCTCTTTCAATTATACATATTTAAATTTTCAAATCAAATTTCTAAATTCTATAAACAATTTTCATTTTTCAAACTTCCATAACTTTTTTAATACACCTTTCTATTCTATTTAATACACTCGTTTGGACAGTTTGTCGGTTGTGTAATAAAAATTGTATTGCATCGCTCGTACTCTCGAACCCAAAAGCAATCCCATCGCAGGCTGACTACAGTAGGACTCACCACGTTGTACTCGTACGCCATGACAGCTGGTTACAGTACTTGTAGTTGTACAGCCACGAACAGCGGTTGGTCACAGGCTTCGCAAGGAGTGCTGTGACAATTTGGCGAGTGTACCAAAATTTGCGAAACCTTTGGTGCGTTCTTACTAATCTCACTCGCTCGGAATAACAGCTCACAGTGAAAAATCACCACCCAGATCGTTGTACGACCAGTTTCAACAGATCGTTCACGATGCTTGAGAACAAGTGCTTGGAAGGGGAAATCTAAGATGCAATCTATACCATCCACGAATCGCTGTACCCGTTGTTTGACTGTCCAGGCCAGTCATTCGACCTCGCTTCCTCCACTTGCCCCTATCGCTCCATTCGCAACATCTGAGTTCGTTGAAAATCCTCACACTCATAACTCAACACCTGACAGAGGTAACAACACAGACGAGGTCTTTTTCGACGTCGCACCGCCCATAAATCGCTCTCCGCCCATTCACAGCAATTAGTTTTCGATGACTAACCACTTGGTGACTATCAATTGTCGGAAACGACATCATAATTAATATGGTTGTTCAAGTAAACAACCCCGCAAACGGGAATCAGCCGTTTCTCGCTCAAAATTCAATAAATCTTCAAGGAATCAAAATGGATCCACAACAGATCCGAAACATCACAAATCTCATGCAAAGAACAGTCGAAAATGTGCAGTAGTTGTACGAAACTCGACCCATAACATTCACATCTGCACACTCAATCGAACCATTTAACAGCAACCCTAATGATGTTAATTGGACACAATGTGAGTGATGGTGCAGCAAAAATGCGGTTCTCAGTGGTGCAAACAATCTAGCTGGCAAAGTTGCTCTACTCGCAATGTGTGTCAAAGGCGCCGCTCAATCGCATAATGATCTCGAAGCTCGCAACCCAGCTTTGGTTGACTGACCTGCATGGTCCACAGCATTTTTGGACTGGTTTCCGGACAACCGGCAGATTGACATAGAATACAAACAACTAATCGCTCGCATGCAAATGCCTGGTGAAAGCATCAGCAAATTCAGCGCTGACATTCACCATTTGGTGAAACGTGCTATTCCTAATTGGATGCACAGCTGAAGACGATGTTGTGGTCAAGTACCACTTTATCACTCATCTACATCCAAACATCAGCCGTTGGACTCAACACAGCGAGCCACAGTCATTCGACGCAGCAGTGTCTGATGCGCAGAAACATGAGCAGTGCAAACAACAATGCTATGGTACAGTAAACGCCGTCGCTGTCGCCATGCTAGGCATAACATCGCAACAACAAACCTCCATCGTAAATGAACTGACAGAATGAATAACATGAGCGCAATAAATTCGCAACCAGCGCCACCCGGACAGTCAGTTGACAGTCGAGCCATAAATCGAAATTATAATCGAAATTCATCACTGTTTAACAGGCGAGGGCGAGCTTTATATCGAAATTGGAACAGTAACAATAACACTAATTACAGATTGGACAGGAATATTCATGGCGAGGTCCCTAAAATCGGGCCCAAAGTTTTTACAGTAGACTCTCGATTTAACAACCACTGTGTTTAGTGAACACTCAATTTAATGAACGAATTTCTTTGGTCCTGGCAAAAATACATATACTTTACCTGTTGAAAAACTCTCCCATTAGTGAATGCTCGATTTTGTGAATAGTGAACAATGAGCTCTTTCAATTGCAACTAACGAGGGAACATTTCCTTTGGCTATGACGCCATGAATAACTTAAGAAAATCTTCACCTTTTGTCATCAAAATGTGCAAAATGACTGAAAAAACTAACTTTCGTTAATTAATTGTAGCCTAATTAGGGGCCATTAGAAAAAACGGTTAGGATATTCGGACTCAACGTCAAATTCTCTATCGAATGCACTTGGTCTCATTCGAATTTGCGAGTTTCGGTTGGAAACGTTCCCTCGTAAATTAAAAATAATTGAAGAAATTGATAAAAATCGGAGTTATGATTCCATAGCGAATTCGAAATTCAAAAGAATTCGAAATTTCAAAAGGTTATGCTGATGAAATTAATAAAAATCGTCAAGTATATATGAAAGTCGTATATGAAATCTTGTTGAACCACCCCCCGAGTCATGTTAGCAGGAAGAGGACTAACACCTCATTATATATTTTACAAACACCGTGAACGAATACAAAACGAATATTGTTAATAATGGCATATAAAAATGAAAATGAAAATAGAATGCGAAGCAAAGTAGGCACATGACGATCAAATCATAAATTATGAAATAATATAATCATAAAAATAGAAATGAAATAATAAAGGTAATCGCCAAGGCTACATTATACCTAATGAAATTAATTATGACGAAGGGGAAACTGTTGATGATTGGAGCAGCTCTTTCACCATTGCATCATCACAAATATGATTCACCCGCCTAGTACCGCAGTGGCTTCCGGATAGGGACTATTTCACTCCAAGCAGGCGACGGGCCCCGGCGCTGGCAAACCGAGTTTTACCCTGGCGACTGGGTTTCCCTAGCCGGAAATCGTGGCCTCCTCACTATCCATTCATTGGAGGTCACCCCCTCACATACATTCATTGGTGGTTCAGGTACTGGCGTTCCAACAACACCCAGCGTCCCTCGAACTGGGGGAGCCGAGCGGATTGAACCCCCGGTCGCCCATTATTTCTTCTCCCATACAGTCACTGGAGCAGCCTTGGGCATCGGCTGGAGCCTGAAAGTCTTAACAGGCATGCGTAAGCCCGAAGTTGAAATGACACGGGAGGAGTCGAACCCAGGCCACTATAACGTGAACCAACAGAGAACGACGCCTTGAACCATCGCGGGTCACCCGACCCCAGAGTGGTTTTGGCAACTGACGGGCAGAGTCCAGCCTTTGGTAAGCAACTCATGCCACTGCTCTTTAATGAACACTGCCCCAGTTACGTAACACTTTATTTTATACTTGGCAAAGAACTCGATTGACATGGAATACGAAATAAATAATGGAAATAATGATGCAAAAAGAAAAACGTAAGTGAAGTGAAATATGCACATCACGATCAAACAATAAATTAAACTGAAACGATATAATAAAGGTAATCACCATGGTTACATAAACCCAACGAAATTTGTTAGTCATGATGTGCTTAAGCCTGAAGAGGGTGTTGTTGATGAATGTATTGGAGCAGCTCTTTCATCATTACCATTTGCTTTTCATTAGCTTGCTTAAGATCTGCAATTTGTCTGGTTAGTTGTTCATTTTGTATGGTTAGTTGTTCAATTTGTAGTTGTACATTTATCGCAGATTTCGGTCTGTCAATCATCTAAAGAACAGAAAATCAATAGTTTTTACAAAGTAAATTAAGTTTTTGTGTTTCTGGTTTCTGGTCTGAAGAGGGTGTTGTTGATGACTGTATTGGAGCAGCTCTTTCAGCATTACCATTTGCTTTTCATTAGCTTGATTCAGATCTGCAATTTGTCTGGTTAGTTGTTCAATTTGTAATTGAACATTTGTCGCAGATTTCGGTCTGTCAATCATCTAAAGAAAAGAAAATCAATAGTTTTTACAAAGTAATTTAGGTTTTTGTGTTTCCAGTACATGGATGGATTCTGATTTGTTAAAACGGTTGAGCTTGTTGGCTAATGATAAAAACAAGTAATATAAGGCTTCAACGATAGTTACGATACTAACACCTAGCCACAAACCAGACTGTCCTCCAATGTTTGAAAGAGCCATATCAAATGTAAAGGCAACAACTTCTTCAATCTGCAAATAGGAAAATATCGAAAATTAGTTTGCAAGGACTCGATCCGTGCAATTGTTGAAAATTTACCGACCTCGGTGTACATTAAGGTATCGTAAAAAATGGTCACTTTCGAAATGCTAAACTCTGTAAAGCGTCGATCGAATGCACTATATGAGACTGTTGTTTCGAAAACCCATTCTTCACACTTTGGCGTGCAAGTTGACCGGCATGATTCATTTGTTAAGTTGGCAACATGTGAGTGCAAACACGCTAGGTCAAATGGATTGCAAATAATGGTATCATCGGTTAGTTCGCTTGTTAGCCAGTCGACAACAATGCAATTACAGTGTAACTGCAACAAGTTAGACAAACATTGAAGCATGCAAGTGTTAGACGTTGAATAGATGAAATTCTTTTTCTCGCAATGTTTCCCATCCGGGATACGGATATATTTCACCGGGTTCAGCATAACATTACTCCGCGTATTGAGCGGAACTAAAATTGATCTGTCGGTTTTTTCGAATCCAACAGTTTTTTCAAACGTGATCGAAAAGTCGTTATATATATTTAGACTGATGGCTTCAAGTGGAAACAGATTAGCGTAAGAATTGTTAGGAACACTGAAATAAAACTCTAAACCTTTTGATGGATAAAATTGTACCCCATTATTTAAGAATGCATAGCAGTTGCCGGATTTGTCGAGTACTCTCCGTGCATTTTCGCAGATATTATACAGCCTACCTTCAGCATTTCCTGCTGCCAATACGATATCTTTGCAACTGTAACGAAAATTGTAGTACATATACAAAACGTTAACACCATTTCTTTCGAGGAATGTTAGAAATTCTTCGGCAGCACTTTCGACTGAAACGTTGTGCAAACTAATGTTGTACTCATATATGGAAACAAGTGACGACAGCACATGAATGAAACCAGTCGAAAAATTGGCTTTCCAAAGTGCATCTACATTAAATCCGCCATTGTAGCAGGCTAAAATTTCTGGAAGTTCCAAGCTTTCTTGCGACTTCGTGGAAAGCGTCGTTAAATACGGCGTGGTGTAATAATTTTCGACGGTTTTGTATGTGAAATATGCGCTTGCTGCAATCATCAGAGCCATTACCAAAATCCAAAATATGAAATGGGCTTTGTTTTTTCGATTCAAATAAACATCGATGACGCCGTTGCAAGATGTGATTTCACACCATTGCGACAACATGTCGAAATTTGAAAAAGTTCACGTCCTTTCCATGCAACCAAAAGTCTTTTTCTATTTGAAAGTGGATTTATTTTATAAGATATTTTTATATTTTATTTTTCTCATTTGTTTCTTGGTAACAATAACGTCTATGTTTTTGGTTTACATTATTAAAAGTCAATTAACTTCTTTTTATTATTTTGTATTGAAACCATTACTATGTTAATAAAATGAAAACTGAATTCAATTATTTCAATTGTTTGTGCAAGAAATTTGTTCAGCAACACAGGAAAGTTTTAATTGTTGCGGATAAGTGTACAGCACATCCACATGTCAAAAACTTGAAAGCAATTAAATTGGCATTTCTTCCTCCCAATACAACATCCATAACACAACCAACGGATCAAGGAGTGATTCATAATTTAAAAGTTTTCTATAGAAAATAGGTTTTAAAAAAACTTATCATCAGCATCGACTTGAAAACGGAGTTTTGTGTTTCAATTCTTGATGCTTTGTTAATAATTAATCGGGCATGGCTCTCCGTGAAAAAGTCGATGATTCTAAATTGCTTCCGAAAAGCTGGTTTTATGCAGTCAACTAGTAGTTATACGCATATTGAAAACGATGAACTAGAGATTCAAAGCATTTGGAACAATTTGAACAGTCAGTATCAGTTTGATACCAGGTGAAGTGGACATCATGGATTATTATTGATTTGTTGATTGATTGATTGAATTGATAATTATCTTGCAACCAATCAGCATGAGGCTGAAGGCGTTCCAACTTTACCTGAAAAGGATTCAGATGATGGTGACGATGCCGGTTTGGAAGTTGTGGATGAAATAAGTTTTCAGCCACCAACAACTACTGATTGCATTGAATGCCATTAGAACTTTGAGAAAATTTGCGATGTCACAACCTGAAGCTATGAGCGAGTGTCTTATGGTAGATAAACTTGAACAGTTTATTGAACAAATTGCATTTAAAATTTGATGCAGTAAAAAATGACTGATTTTTTAAAATTTAAATCATCTCGAAGTTTTGTACAAGTTATATTTGTCTCTTTGAACAATAAAGGGTAAAATTTAAAACTCTTCCGTTAGTGAACGCCCATTTTATTGAAAATAAAAGCTGGTCCCTGGGTGTTCACTAAATCGAGAGTCTACTGTACCGAAAAAGGAAATGCGAAAGATCTGTATGATGGCGAATAGCCATACGCAACCGTTGAAGTTTGTTTTTTCGACAACTGCACCATTTTCGACGACAATGAAACGTTCGCTTAGTATACAGATGGCGAACATTAATTTCACAGGTTTACAAAAGCGTTGACTGACTATTACTGTCTTTCATTGAACAAAGGACTCGTCGGAAATTTGTTTATCGTGCTGTGTGCCGAAAACAAAACCAACCACGTTTGGCATTTAGAGGACAGAGTTTTTCGTAATAGTCGTTGTTTCCAGACATTTTAAAGCAACATCAAACTGCATGTTTTTGCTTTGCATTAGTTTGCTGACAATATTAACTTGCACTAAAAGATCGTACCAAATTACAAATGATACCAAAATTTTGAAACATTTTATTTGTTTTGCCAATGATGATGCTTCTGTTCAAGCTTTAGGATCATTAGGTGATTCAGAAATTTCGACCAATGCATCATATACAGCACCCACTTGAAAACGAATAGCTTTGACACTATCAATATGACATTCCCATCTGGTGTCAGATATTGGCTTAACAGTCAAATTTTTTACATGATTTTTGAATATTGTCCACCTTTGTGTTGATGCAGCAAAAAG
>JAQGBA010000438.1:0-35242 GCA_034698125.1 Prionchulus punctatus | reverse complement strand
GCAGGTTAGATCCCGTTTCGTGACGAGACCACTTTGTTACACAAAGGCGGCGATTTGAGAAAAAAAATTAAAAAAAAATCTCTATAGTCTTGAACATCAGGGTGTACATTTTTTTTCCTTTTTTTGTCATTAAAAATCATAATTTGAATTGATATAGTTATAATCAATTTACTAAACCTCTATTGTTTTATTTTTATTTAATTTTTTTAATGTAACAACCAATCAGGCGCGCGCGTGTGACGTCGGACGCGAGCCACGTGACCAGCACGCGGCGGAGCAAAAATCGCTAGGCTATCTTTCACTTTGGCGCCGTTTTCTAGTCGCGTGACAAGTTTATTATGTTTTTTTTTAAAAGAAACACATTCGTCTGTTCATTTTCTATCGTTTCCAATATAAATCGAATTATGAATTTGCTCTTTGACTCTGCTAGACTCTAGAGAAGAAAATTTTTTGAGTTTACCTTGAATGGGTGTGGCGCCTGCTTCGATTGATCGGTTGTTGTTTTTCTACAACAACTAGCAACGGCGCCACGGCAGTTAGTTTTTGTAGCTGAGCTCGGCGACTTTTCTGAAGTGCTGGCTCTAAGCATATTTTTTCGTTTTTTTTCGACCTCCGAACGCCACGGTGATTTATATAAACGGACTTTCCCGATATGCGTTCCTGCGTAGATGTGCACGGGGGAACGATTTGTATTTACGATACTTAACGCAATTGTTCCATCCTGTGGATGTCCTAATGAGAACGAGACAAACACGTTATGCCTCTCTGTGAACTTTTTGTATGGTTTGAACAATACGGAATCAAAATTTGCTTAGGGGACTTCTAATTGACCCGCAATTATGTGTGCGGTGTTTTCCTCAATTTTATAGTCCATTAGGGCGACGACTTCGCCTCGCGTAGCTGGTTCTAGGTATAAGTACTCTTTCATAGGTACAATATGCCCACCGAAATCAACTTCCTGCGCTTTCCATTTGAGATTTGTGTGCGTCGAGCGTCTCAAGAAGTCTGTGCCTATCATCAAGTTAGATGGACATTCGTCTAAGATATGCACTCGCATGTACTCGTATCCTGCCTGAATGTGTGCTTCCGAGAAACCGAACCACAGCCAAGCGTACCCAACTATAGGCACTTCGTGTCCAGCTGCTTGAGTCAATGTACTTAACGCTGAGTTTGTCAAAATTTTAATGTTGTTTTCGAAACAAAATTGTTTGCTGGCTAGTGTAACATCGGAGCCACTGTCTACTAGTACAGTCGCCTTCGAGTCACCGCTTAGTACGTTCGAAATGTAGATATCCACACGCGGACATCTGTCTTGTACACTACTTAAAGCCCGTGCCACAGCATGTCGCAATGCTCGAGTGGGTGGCGGCCTGTATTTTGCTTGCGTCGGATGGTTTTGCAATATTCCTGAATTGTTTTGCAACTCAGTTTCGTTTGATATCACAGGTTGATTCGTGTTGAGTAATGGCGCGAACGCATTGAAAAAAAATTCCGATATGGAGAATGGTTCGGCTGCCGGTTCAACGGACGCATTATTGTTTTCGTCGATGAGATTTTCGATACGGACGGCGTGGTACGTCGGCGGTCTCGGACTCGTGATCGCCGTCAGCGACGGTTGTTTCTGTTTGGCGCGTTTCGATTTTTCCACCACTTGATGAGACACCAAGTAGCAAAAACAATGGCGGCTATAATCGCGCACGCAACTATAGCATCAATTATAACTCGGAACGGTCCAGAGAACAGTTTACTGACAGTGTTTACAAAGTTGTTGCTTCCTTTTATGACGATGTTGCGTCGCCGGCACCTCGCAATGTCTGGGCGAGAGCGGCACCCGTACCGGACAATGTGTTGTAAATGACGAATGAGTCTAACGTGAATTCGGCCGTGTAGTTGATTAGACGCTGCATTTTTCCTTCTAAGCGGGCGACACGGAACGAATAAGTGCGAAGCAAACTGATCGTGCTCGTTAGACCCGCGCTTTTATCATGAAATAGAGCTGGGGCATCGAACGTGTATGGTTTCCACTCGCTATGCCAAACGACCTCTAATGGCACACGGGTGACATGTACCAGACCGCTAGACGTGATCCAGATAGCGTTTGGATCTTGGTAAATGCCGACGATGTGATGATTGCAGTCGACTTCGACGGCGATTTTTATGATGTCACGGCTGCCTGGTACAGCAAACCACAGTTCACCATCTATCAGCGATGGTAGATACCCGTAGCACGTGTCATTGACTTTGTAGTCCCAGAATATGTGTTCCAGTTCTACCTCGCGACATTCCCAAATCATGAGTGCTTCGCCGGCGAATGAAGCAAAGATATCGTTTCGCTTTAAGAGTGCTCGAGCACCAAGTGTCGGATCTAATCTTAAAAGCTGCCAGATGATGTGCAACTGACGATCGGCGGCGCGGCACAGTTCGGCCCAGACATTTCGAAAATTGTTTCTCTCAAAATCGACAATCTTACTGTATAAAAACTGTAGTTTTGCATTTATGGGATCGGGAATGTCATTATTCCCAACAGTGTTACTGTCGGTAACATTTGCGGTTTGTTTTTGACCAGTGACGCCAGTCCACAGGTGCTCGATTTCGCTTTTATGTTCGGTTTGCTGTTTTATTTGTAACACGACTCCTAGTATAGATGGCATGCATATAAATATGCATATGCAAACCGTTTGCATATTGCATACTGGAGTTATAAATCAAAGAAGTCTGCAAGCTTGTTTAAAATTCATCATTTTATCCATTGGCGCCATTTCGAATAACTTTACACAAAACCGGTCGCGATTTCATTAAATTGTTTTGCAACGCTAAGTTCGTGAAAAATGAGCAGAAATTTGTACTTTCTTTGCTTGTTTAACTTGCTAAAATCACTGGTTTTGCGTCGCGATTGGTGAAAGACGAGCAAATTTAATAAAAATTGACAAAATTTTTGCTTTTATACATTTCTTCCACCGCGCCGTCTCTCGCGGTTTACCTTTTTTATTTTAAATTCTATCGAAAATATAATTATAAAAATGGCGATGGCATCTGTGGCAAAGTTCGATCAAAATTCGAAAGAATTCGATTTATTGAAAAAAGAATTACGAAGCATTGCGCTGAGCGCCGGCCCGATGGTTTTCGTTAGCATCGAACAATTGAACAGAGATTACGCATAAGAAAAACAAATTGTTACATTTAATAAATAAATTTTTCAATTTCATAATTTTTTCATAATTAACAAAAAAAATGCTACCTCTGGTCCGAAATAATAGTAGCAAATGCACGTTTAATATGCAGCATGTTTGCTACTATTATTTCGGACCAGAAGTAGTAACATTTTGTTGCCGTTCCTAGACATTTTTCGTGCATTTTTGGATATTAAACAAGTGCAATGCATATTTTTTGCTTTTTCAACCGCTTTCCGAGCAATTTTCCAACAGTTTTCAATTTTTTCTCTTTAGCGACTTGAACGGACACTCGATTCGTTTTTACGATTATGGGTTCGGCACATTGTACGAACTATTGACGGCGATGGCCGATTGTTTAGTGTTGATCGATTACGGCGTCGATGGCATCGCCGTCGTGCCGGTATCCACGAAAAAAACTTCACTTAGAACATTTGATCACCGAACAAAAACACAACGAACCGACACGATTTGGCGGCGTCGTACCAGGTTTGGATTTGGACAATAATTCGCCTCAAATGAACAGAAATAAACGGCCGGTTAGCACGTTCGGGTCGGCGACTGTCTTTGAGGAAAATGTAAGCAGTTGTATAACTATAGTACTCGAACAATTATAGTTAGTGAGCAACTATAATGCTGACCCTGGAGCAAATTCTTTGTTACGATTCAGCAACTATAGTCGCCAGGACACATAGTTACTGGATAAGCATAGTTGTACCACTATAGTCATAGCCGAACATGTCAATGAACTAACTTGTTGCCCTATTTTGTTAAAAATTCATCAATTTATCCAAATTTAATGTTTTTAGATAAATATGGCTTCAAATTTGGATGAACACGATATTAGTTATCAAGAAGAAACAGTCGAAAGCGATGGACCAAGTAGTTAAAAAAAACTGAAGAAGGGAGGAAGAAGAAGAAACGAAAAATCGGTGGTGGTCCAAGTGTGGTCTGGGATCATTTTTTAAAAACCGCTGGAAAAAATAAATGTAAGTTCTTAAAAATGCAGTGTTTATTAAAAGATTGTACAAACAAAAACAAGTTTATCTTTATCTATAGGCAAATTATGCAATTTTTCGACCTCAGACAAACGTCCGAGCAATTTAGCTGCTCACTTGCAAATGAAGCATAAAGAAGCTTATGCTACTTATTTGAAAAAAATGGATGGGAAATCGATTTTGAAAGCTGTATCGAAATTATCATCACCTTTTGATTCGACGTCATCAAATTCTCATATGTTACCAATTTCATCAGCGACTCAATCGAAAATAAATCAACTCATCAGAGGAAAATCGATTAAATTCTATGATCACGATAGCAACCTTTATAAGGATTTAATGAATGCTCTTACCATACTATTTTCGTCCAATTCCCTTCCTTATTTACTCGTTGAATCGCTTGAATTGGTCAATTTTATCAAATTATTAGACCCGAAACTTAAACTGCCATCGAGGCGACAAATGACGACCGAGGTTGGTATTTTACACAAAAAATTAAAATCGATTTTGGAAACTGAAATTAAAAGAGCGAAGAAATTATGTTGTATCTTAGACATTTGGTCTCGAAAAGGCTTATCGGAATCATATTTGGGTGTTCTTGTGCGATATTTTGATCAAAATTCCTTATCAATGAAACAAGCCTTGATCACTTTATCGAAAATGGAAGGATAGCACACCAGGGAGAATATTAAAGCAATGTTACACTATGTATTTTGATCAAATGGAATATCAGCAAAGATAATATTTTGTATTACATTACTGACGGTGGATTGAATATCATCAAGATTTTAAAAGAATGCATCATTGTATTTGCACCAATGATCGAAAATGAAGAAGAAGAAATTGAATATGAGTGCGAAGAATTCGATCCGAATATCGACGCCAAAGGAGATGACGACGAAACGTTTAGTCAAGGTTTGGATGAATTCAACATTTTGGAAAATGAACATTTTTAAGTATTTGGGTACGAAAAAAGAATTTCTTGCATAGTGCATAAATTAATGTGCGTCGTTCACAAAGAAATCGATGGATCACTGACGTTTAAGCCAATAATAAAATCGGCTCTCAAATTAGTGAAGACTTTTATGCAATCGCATCTCAACAAAAAAGCGTTACTAAAGCACAATAATAATCAAGGATTGTTGGCCCCTTCTCAAACGCGATGGGTTTACATGTATTATGTCTTGAATCGTTTATTGGAATCGAAAGTGATCAAAGAAAAGAAATTGAGCACCGTATCCATGACGCCTCTACAATGGGAAAAAATTGAAAATCTCTGCGATTTATTACGTATCTTCACCGATGCAGTTTGCGAATTGGAAGGCAATAAATATCCAACGATAAATCACATTATTCCAGCTCTTAAAGATCTTATTTATAATCTAGAAGATAATTTAGAAGAGGAACCATACGGAAGGATGGAAATTGACACAGTAAGGTGAATTAAAAATCGAAATCGAAACTAAATTCGCATTCATTTTGGATCACATGCAACCTCGTTTTCAGCCAGTGCATATGAAAGCAACATTTTTTGCTCCAAAAATTTTTGATGGGATTGAAATCAAAGAACAGGATTTTTGCATCTGAGTAATTGTTCGCAATATTTTATCTTCTTTTCCTTGTCCAACCACATCGCAAAAAAGAAATTCGGCAACACCATCAACAGTGACAACAAAGGTGACAAAATTTAAAGAATTTTTTAAGAACATGAACAAACATCTCAACAGTCGAATGAATTCGATCAATCGAAAATGCTTCAAATTAATTTAGAAGCTTATATGGAAGAAGTTCGAAATAGTCAAACCTTGCTGGATATGAGTGGGGAAAATATTTCAGCATCCATTAATCCAATTACGTTTTGGGTTGCAAAATTAACAATGTTTGGAGAATTAGCAAATTATGCGTTAAATATTTTAATGGTGCCAGCATCTTCTGCTGGCATTGAACGCGTATTTTCCTTAGCATCTATCGTTCAAGGCGGCCAACGTTATCGTTTATCAGCAGCAAATACAGAAAAGGAACTGATGATCAAAGTTAATCGAGCTTTTATAGATAAATTGTGAATGAAAAGTATTTTATATTGATTTTGGTTAAAAAAACATTGATGATCTTTTGAATTTGGGTAATGTCTAGTTAAATGTTGATGCTCTATTCAAAACTTATAAATCTGGCTTCATATTCGTAGCTGCACATTCGAAATTGAGACTTGTTTTCAAAAAAATTGACTGTTAAAAATATGCAGTATGCAAAAAATATGCATAAAATATGCAAAAAAATTTCTGGTTTGCATATGCATAATTTTTGGTTTGTATCGATATATATGCATGTGTATATGCATACATTGCTTGCATATTTTGCCATCTATACGCCGTACTAGTTTTTTTCAAAATATCACAAACTTTGCGAGTTACAATTATAATTTTGTAAATTCGATGGTTTTAATTCAGTTATTGGAAAAGAAGATGCGCAGCGATGGCAATTTGACATATTTCAGTCACTTGAACGTTTTTCTGTCATTGATTGTGATCAGTCAATGGGCAGATTTTTAGCATTTATATTCCGAAAATGACCAACTTTGAAAAATTTCGAAATATCCAGATTTCATACAACAATATTTGATATGGGTAGCAGTGATGAAGCTTGGTGGATAACTTACTTTCAATGTAACAAACAATTTCACAATTTGATCTAAGCACTAGTTATTAGAGATCACATTGGATCTATGCAGTATTCAAATTTATTTCAAGTAATCAAGAATTTTCGAAATTTTCCTACAATTAGAAATTAGATTGCTATTTGAACTAATGTTCTCAGATGTCGAGGCGATGGATGAAGCTTTCGCGAATGGATTTAAAAATTTATCCCAAATGAAATTAGTATTAAACTGTGCATTGCAAAATATACTGATACTTTTCAAAAATCTTGCGAAACCTCCATGTTCTCCGATTTAAAATTATGGAAGATGTCTTTCACGATGGATACACTTAAGTATTTGGTCGAGATAATAAATAAAAAAATGCGAATTTAAAAATACTTAGACTCTATCGATGCTAACAAATATTCAACAACAATACAGAAATTATCGATGCTATCAGACACTGCCCAACATGCGAGGAATTATTTTTAAGTTTGTAGATCAGCCCAACATATGCGCATACAAACTGTTCCAGGAAGAAATTAATTTCATTAACCGCAAGGTACATGTGACTTGCGAGGTATTACCTGAATTCCGAGATTTTTTTCAGTTCTAACTTTCCATATTTGTTGATTGAATGCTTGTAGCAAGGTTGTTAATCGTAGTTGTTTAATGGATGTGTAACTCGCACATTTATCACTAACTATTTTGTTGACATTGAAAATATGACGAAAATGTCGTGGCTCTGAGCAGAATAAAACGAAAAATTTACAATAAAATGGACCTTGAATTTTAACCTGAGTAATGTGCTGTATTCTTTTACTAAGTCAGTGCATCAACTTTGTTTACAAAACGAGCATCAATATACTGTGATTAAAACTAATAAAACGTCGTCTGCAGTCAGACAGTCAGTGACCAAATATTTACAATGTTACTCATGCGATTGTGTTCGACTGTTAACGAACGTTCTCCTCAATCCATTCGTGCGAGTTGCAAGCTATTGTTGATTTAACACGTTTCACGCGATGGGTCCCACTGGTGGGACCCGCCTGCGCTTAAAAATTGCTTGAGCATATACTCTTAATTTAGCCACCAATATAGGTAATCGACCGCGCTGAACACGATGAGCCTACTCCCTTCCTTCTACAACTCACAGATTTTATGAAATCTGGTCTACATTTCTTGTTAATATGGGTAGCTAATTCGTGTTCAGCACATGCGATTACCTATAGTGACAATGAAGAAGAACTAGATTTTTGAAAAAAACCGAATCGCGATGAATGTGTTAACAGTTGCTGCAAGAAAATTTAATTCCAATTCGAAACACACAATTGATTATTCCTCAGATGCTCGATACCTAGTCGTGAAAATCATCCAATCTACTGCACATTTATTCGAAACGCACATTTTACATTCTTTGGAAAACATTTCCTTGAAAACATTAATTTGCATTCTGTTGATGAGCTATTCCGATAACTGGTCCTTGGATAAAACATTGAGTTAGCAAATCTCGTATTTAGCTGATGCCCCACATATAAAAAGGAAGGTATTGCGCCTTTAAAAGGGTTCTAATTCATTGAAGTAGTCATGCTTGTTATACTACTATCGGAGGCGGTAGCACCCATATGGGAGATTAGGGGCGAAGCAGCCAAGAAATTTTAAAATGAAGCAAACAATGGGCAATCTTGAACGCAGCGATCCAAATTTAATTTCACAGGTATTCACCTAGAAGAGTTTCTATATTTCAATGCGACATTTGCGCTCGAAGGAATACGAATGTTTTTAATTTGTTTTATGCAACTACAGTTGTGTTGCTAGGTAAGTGTTATTTAATTGTTTCAACTGTAGTTGCTCTCAGACGACAACTCGCAAGTCATTAGCAATTAAACTATAGTCGCAGAATGAAAGGAGAGCAGCAAGTCGATTGCAAGTGTTAAGCTGCAAGATTACATGTTTTTAATTGCTGAGCTGGAGTTTGTTGGTTATTTCTGTAAGATTAGAATTTAATAAATTTCTATCTCTGTGAGTGAATTTTAAAATAGGCGTTATAACAAACAGGGTTTTTGGTTGTTGTTTTATGGCGAGTTGACCAATAATTGTTTTGAGATCGACGCGGTTTTTGTTTTTGGCAGAGACGCTAAATTGTAACGCATCGTGCCTTCACCTTTTACCAGGGCTGTAACCCATTGCGTTCAGAGTACCTTATGGATGTTAGCACGTTTATGGATGCTGTGTGACGTTCGGGGGCGGATGGTATCACTACCAGCCGGCTGCGCATGTCACATTGTATTCCGCCTCCTACTGAAACGTCCAGGGTTCGGCATTGTGGAATGTGGACATTTATTTTTAGCCAAGTGGGTTGCCGGTAGCCAACGATACAGACCAAACCAGCGAATGTAGGATCCGGAACCACGACGACGGCGGCCTCCATCACAGGCCACAGCCGGACAAAGGGGACCTCCAAGGGGGCAACCAAGAACCCCCCCCCCCCCCCGACGTTGTGATATAATGTACTGCCTCTGCATATAAATCAGTACCTTATTTAGGTCACCCTATTTTTGAGGATGGGAGGCATCTGAGAGGTTGGATATAGAATAGACCATTAATTGAAAAACTTAAGCATGCAGACAAAATTGATTTTTAATTGACTAGTGCTTTTACCACTTCTGCTTATTTCAATTAAATGTTACCTTTTAACTTTAATGTATTCTAGAACGTGGTGAAAACCTCTTCTGCAGTTTTTTTTCGTGAAAATGTTGAAATTTAGCAATTTTATGATTCAAAGAAAATATTAGTCAATGGCTATCAGGTTTTCATTTTTGTATTTCTTCGCATTACTAATACATTTCGAAAGGGTTCAAAGTGAGAGGCAAATGTTCGACTGAATAGAGGATTACCTTGTGGGACCGCTGCTTGGATTGGTGCTTCGGGCACACGCGTTGTCCCCGCAAAGCGAGGTGTCTAGTTGAAGTTCAAGTTATTTTGCGACATGTTTTTTGTTTTTCTTACTCTATATCTAGCTAAGATTTATTTCGCATTTAGTGCCATCACAAATATGGTGATGCACCTTGTCAGCGAGGAATGGCAAAGTGGTTACCAAATTATCGAGACTCGGATCATAGCGATTGAAACACATTTTTTGAATGCTCTTTTTTTTATATGTTACCTTTACAGTAACTATAGTTCAAGAAAAATTGTACAGTAACTATATAGTTCAATGAAATATAAACTAAACAGTTTCACATTAGTACCGGTTGAGGGGGTGACTTCGATACTTGTCACGAAACTGTTTGCACGGCAAACATATTCACGTTTGCTAAAATTCATTTGATCTTTGCCGAGAGTTTGAAGTTCACTCGAGTGAATCCACTTGTTTGTCTGTTGACCCAAAAATATTTACAGAATTGTTCACCGCCAATCAAAAATGATTTAGCGTAATTATTCCCAATGAACACCGTAAATAGTAAATTTTGGCACAGATTTTGTTTTTTATATCAGCTGACTAGCTAAAAATTGGAATTTGAATTTCTAGAGTTGATGCATTTTAAGCACATAATCTTCACATACGAATACAAACAATTTGTTTGCCGAAAGGTTTTAAGAGCGTGAACGAGTTGACCAACGGTTGAAGAAAAAAAACAAGTCCACCAATTTCATTGAGTGTCCAATAAACTACAGTATAGTATGTGAAAACAACCGGCGACTGCTACCGACTGGACAAACGAATGGTCGGTGTTTTAAAAAAGTTTTAAAAGTTGAATAATCGAATGGTTAATTTCATTTATCTTTGATATTTTTTCCTGTGTAGTTGTCATCGAAGGGTCACATCATAACGATGTCGTTTGGCGATCTGCGAAGTCGGCTTAGCCAGTATATCCATTGCGAACGGTGGTGGATGAGAGAATTCTTCGCAGAGTTTCTTGGAACTGCATTCCTTGTGGTAATTTTCTGCAAAAGTTTTGTATACCCAAAGCTTACTTTGAACATATACGATCAAACTATGGTTTTGCTGTCTGATAATGCGCAAATGCTGTTATGGCGTTAATGCCCAAAGAGTTTTGTCTGAGGACTAAGTTAAGGGTTATGTAGCCTGCTAATGCAGAAATGCGGTTTTGTCACTAATGCGCTTCAAAATGTGTATGAAAGACTAACTTAGGAGCATGCGAGAATTCTGAGCAAAATTTATTGGAAGTGCATTCCTTGTGGTAACTTTCTGAGAAAGGTTTGTTTGGCCAATGCTTACGTTGAATGTATACGATGAAACTGTATTTCTGTTTTCTGCTAATGTGCTAATACTGTTTTGTTGCTAATGCCAAGAAAGCTTTGGTTCAAGGGACTAACTAAGGTAGAGATATTCCTTTGTAGAGTTAATTGGAGCCGCATTCCAGTCCTTGAGGTAATTTTCTGTGAACCTTTTGTTTCACCATTCTTACTTTGAACGCCTGCTTTAAAATCATAATTCTATTGTCTGCTAAGGCGTAAATGCTGTTCTGTCCCTAACAATACACTCGCAAGTTTTTGTCTGAAGGACTAGGTTAGGAAGACCTGAGAATTCTTAGCGGATTTTCTTGGAATTCCCTTTGGTAAACTGTGTGAGAAATTTTTGTAAACACACTTAACAGTTGACTTTGAAAGCTATCGATGAATTAATGACAGTTAACTGAAGAGCAACGCGAATATGCTGTATTTGCCGCTAATGACTGCAGATTTTTGCCCCATGGACTATCTAAGGAGTCTATTTTCAGGCACTGGGTGATGGCGCTGTTGCTCAAGTTGTCCTGTCCAATCAGCAATTGGGTACCTTTTTAACAATAAACCTGGCGTACAGTCTTGCAATCGCATTCGGCGTATACATCAGTGGAGGAATTTCTGGTACGCCAAGTCTCCTAAAATTGTCAATTTTGTTGCATCCCCTTGAACAGATGTCTGTTATTTTAAGGGGGCCATATAAATCCCGCCATAACTCTGGCCATGTGCATATTAGGCAAAACGAAATGGATCCAATTGCCGGTCTACTGGTTGGCTCAATATTCGGGAGCATTCTTCGGCTCGCTATGCTTATTTTCAGTCTACAATGGTATCAGTCATTAAAACAACTACAACTTTTAGTCAGTGATAAGGATGTCTGATTTCAGATGCTATAAATAACTTTGACGGGGGTATCCGGCAGGTTTACGGTCCGAATGCGACTGCCGGCATCTTCGCCACATACCCTGCAGAATATGTGTCCACGACAAGTTGCTTCTTCGATCAGGTTCACAAAAGTTTCTCAAATTTGCTTTTTATCACTCAAGCAAAAATATATTTTTAGCTTATGGGCGCCGCTATCCTGTCATTGTGCGTGCTAGCAATAACAGACCCTAGAAATATGGAAGTTCCGAAACCGATGGTGCCAGTCTTAGTGGGGCTCACCGTGGGTCTAGTGGGAATGGCTTACGGTCTGAATTGTGGATTCGCTATAAATCCGGCTAGAGACTTCGGTCCGCGGTTGTTCACGGCCACAGCTGGATGGGGGTTCGAAGTATTCAGGTGTGGTTCAGAAACCACCAAAAATGAATACATTTAGTCAAGTTTTTTGATTTTTTTTGCTAGCTTTCGCAACTACAACTGGTTTTGGGTGCCACTGATAGCTCCGCACATGGGGGCCATCGCAGGAGCATTTCTTTACGAAAGCATGATCGGACTCCATTGGCCGTTCGAGTTCAGCACCAATCAAATCAGTAATGGTCACAGCAATCAACATCATCAAACAGAAACCGACTTCGGCCTGACTATGATGTCTCAGAAAAACAGCACAGCCAAAGGCCAAGAAAATCACGGATACAACAGCGGACCGATGAGAGTATACGTTTCTTAAAAAAGTGTCTGTACCTTTTAAGTTGTTTTCATTTTTAATTTTCGATCCTTTTTTCTTTCCACAAAAATATTTTACAACCTTGTAAACTTGATGATTTATAAATAATAAAAATCAAAGAAATTTCACTCGCTGACGATTAGATTGAATTTCATAATTGACTGTAGCTGACCAGCAGATATAGCTCTTCAGTGACTATAGTTGTTTAACGACTATAGTTGTACAATGCTTATAGTTACCGTATTTCCTTGAATACATCCCCCGGGGGAAGTATTATTTCAAAGGGACTTTAGGAGGGGGATATATTCAAGGGGAGGGATATATTTTTTAAGGGGGAATATATTGTTTCAAAGTAAAAATATGACGACTAAAATAGAAAAACGAGTACCTAAATAATGTCAAACACCTCGAGACATATTCTATCGATAAATCAATGCGAGAAATATCCAATTATAATCAATAAAAGTTTTAAATGTCAAATTTTAAACTGGTTAAACAATTTCTTCATCAAAAGAACTGTCTGAAATATAAGTTTCGAGCGGAATCTCTTCCACTTCTTGAATTTCATTCAGTTCCTTGGTCTTTTCTTTCAATAAAGCGAATCCTGCAGAGCATTCTCGACCTTCTTTGAAACAAGAAATGACATATCTTCAGACCCGTCGATGGCATTAGAAATACCACAAGCTTTGAACGACTTCTTGAGCATTGCAACTGAAAGTGACGCCCAAGCATTTATAATCCACCCACAAATCATTTGCAAAGAAGGAGCTTTAACATTTCCTCCTGTTGTAAACTCTTTCACACCATTTGATAACCAAGAATCGTAAGCGACTCTAATATGAGCCTTAAATGGTTTATTCCTGACAACATCAGGTGCCTGAACATACGTCGTGCATCCACCGGGTACAACAGCCTGGTCTATATGAAGTTTCTTCAACTTATCTTTGGTGTTAGTGCTAATATGATAATGAAAGCTGCCCCAGACAAGAAGTCTTCGATCAAATAGATGACACCTGAGAACTTTATGCAAATATTTTGTCGTTAAATCATCGTCCGTCCAAGATCTGCCACAATATTCGATTACAAGACTGTTTTTAAACTGTTCGAGTTCTTTTACTGGACGTTTTCGCTCCAACAAAACATATGGTTTAAGCTTCGTTCCAACACATTTTGCACTTTGCATGACTGAAGTTCTGGCCTTCTCATGACCCGTGGAACAAATGGAAACTTCACTAGCACCTCGGTTTTCAACTGTTGTGTTGCTAAGGCTGTCGAGCCAAGCTGCAGTTTCATCAGCAGCAATGATCGCCGAAGATGCATACTGGTTTTTGTTTCACAGTTTACGGACATAAAGAACGAAATTGGCTTTCAATGTAATCAGCTGGTGGTTTTTGACATGTTGTCGTTTTTTGTCGCAGAGATAAATTTTTTCGATGCATAAAGTTCATTAACCATCCTTTGCTAAATGCGAATACATCTTCCTTTGCAATTGAATTCTTTAAAATTGTCATTCTTTAAAACAACAAAAAGTTCTTTGCTTTCAGAAAAAGCATATTGCGCGTGACACGTCGTTTCACTGCCCTCTCACTTTTGAATCAAGCAAATAAATGTTCTTCGAGAATAGGATAAGCGATCTTCCTGCCGCAACCATCAAGTTTTCTCTGTTTACCTTTTCCCACATGAATTAATATTTGTTAGGTATTTCTTCTGTTATTAGTTACTACAACAAGAATCATATATACCTTTGAGTTTAGCATGTAACAATTTTTCTTTTCCTTTGAACCAATCACGAATCGTTTTTTTATCGACACTGAACTGCCTTGCTGCACTGCGTTTCCCAAACTTTTCAGCGTGCTCGATGGCTAATAACTTTCTTTCAATTGTTGCCATGTTTCTTTTGCGTTTCGAATTCGGGGTCGAATTCGTCGACATCAATTCTTGCTCTGATTCAACATTTTCAAACAAAGGTACATCGGGATTATTAATACTCTCTGAAGTAGCCATATCGTTCGTTTCTTCATCGGAAGAAGCCATTTTAAAGCTGACAAAATTAAAGCTTTCACAACTTAACAAACAAACAATTTCACAATTTTATTTCTCCTCGATCGAATTTACAGTACAATTTGATGAAATCAGACGAAAACAAGAGCAATATGTGATAAAACTTAACCTGCCTGAGCATCCGTAAATTAACATTACATTTAATTTGTAATTTGTAAGGGGATGTATTTAAGGTAAAGGATATATTAATTCAACAGTCCCCAAGACGAGGGATATATTCAAGGGGGATACTTTTAAGGGGGGGGGATGTATTCAAGGAAATACGGTAGTATGAATTTTAGGACACAATCCATGATGAAATAAAAACTATCCAAAACTTTTATAGGGAATATATTTACCTTACTAACGGCCAACATCTATACATCATTCTGATGAATGCTGCTGCAATCTAACAATACAAAAACATACAAAGCACAACAAATATCCTTCCAAAAGACTGATTTAATTTTATTATGATTTGATTTTCTAAATTTTCATATGATAAAAAGCCGGCATGCGAACATAAGGTTTTAAATTTTAACAATTTTAACTTTAATTTTTCCATAAAAATGGATTTTTGATTGAATTTTTAGATAGCTGTGGTTTGCAGACAAACACATGGGCTCTTTGCTATATACGCAGTTATTCAAATTTTGAAAAACAAAACGATAAAAAAACATAAAAAAAGTCGCTCAGTGGCTATAGTTGTTCAATGGCTATGCATTTTAGTGACTACAGTTCTTCAGTGACCATATTTCTTCAGCAACTGTGAATATAGTCTTTCAACAACTATCGTTGATCAGTAACTAGAGTCTTCATCGTTTGTGATTGCCATTTGTTTTCCTTTTTTGCTCGCTAGTGTACAAAAAAAACAAAAATTGTGCTATTTTATGGTCAAAAAAGTAATGATTTAAAAACTTTAAATAAAACATTGAAAACATAATTTGCCGCGCGAAAGCAAACACAAACGATTCCGTCGTTCAAATTTTGTAACGACCTTATTCAGTAAGGTCAATACCGGATTTGAATGAATAACCCCCCTCACCTGCCCCTCAGAAATACCCCCCCCCCCGCCCGCATCGAAATAACTCCGTGTCGTACCCATTCGTAATAAAAATAACCCCCCTCAAAAATAACCTCCCCACGAAAATATGCCCCCGGATAAGATGCATTCTAAATAAAACATCACCGGGAGTTATTTTCGAACATTTACGTTATCATGAAAAAAAATTGCATAAAATCAACCTGTTTTGCAAATTTTCGTGGTTAAATTCGAAGGCAAAAAAGTACTTAGTATTTCCATTTTTGAAAAAACTTACCTACTATCCCAGCCATCCTTTCGACGCGCAGGTTCATTTGTGTCTACGTCAATAGAACTATAGTACACAAGCTGTTTTGTTTTCTCGCTCGTTTCGCAGAAAGACCGGACGCGGATTCGTCATATTTTTTTAATATTTTTGTTATTTTTTGCTCGTTAGTCGAATTTTAAAACAAAAAATGGGCACTAGCCAACCGTCGACGTCGGACGGCATACGTTTCGGAATCACGTCGCCCATCAGCGAAACGGCGCCGACGGATGACGACCGTCGACGGACGGAAAGTTTGGACAAATGTCTGAGAAATTTTCGCGTCTACGAAAACGACGAGGAGTTGAACAGTCGCATGGAAGTGTTGCGAAAAATCAACTGTCTAGTTAAAGAATGGGTCAAGGAAGTCAGCCTGAATAAGGTGGGTCAGGGCAAATATAGCAAACTAACCGGTGAAATATACTTGCTCGAAAAATCGTCTATAGTTGCCTAGCGCGTGAACTGTAGTTGTATTAAAAGTCGTCTATAGTTTAAACTGTGGTGTTTAAACTTTTTAACTGTGGTCCCGTTTAACTATAGTCCTCAATGAACTATCTTTCTTTGTAGAACATTCCGCCGGACGTGGCCGACACTGTCGGCGGTAAAGTTTTTACTTTCGGTTCCTATAGATTAGGCGTCCATACGAAAGGTGAGCGAAAAACAGACGCGTTTTTTGTTTCTTTAGCTCGTTTTTGTGCATTTTTCGTTGTCAACTCGTTTTTTGCACGTTTCACGTTTTTTGTTTTACAGGCGCCGATATCGACACGTTGTGCGTCGTACCGAGGCACGTCGACCGATCGGATTTCTTTAAAAGTTTCTACAATTTACTCAAAGTACAGCCTGAAGTGACCGACATTCACGCAGTCGAAGACGCCTTTGTGCCCGTTATAAAAATGAAATTCGACGAAATCGAGGTACTATAGTTGTGTAGAAACTATAGTTAACCGTCGTCCATAGTTCAAAATTGAGTTTTTGGTCACGTTCGCTAAAATTGTTCGATAACTAGCTGAAAATACAAAATTCGTGTCTGATTTTGCTCGTTTTTCGTCAGCTGGATATGCTTTTCGCTCGCCTCGCGCTCAAATGCGTGCCCGAGGATCAGAAACTCGACGACGATATGTTGCTGAAAAATTTGGACCAAAAATGTATCCGCAGTTTGAACGGGTGCCGAGTGACCGACGAGATCCTTCGACTGGTGCCCGACAAGGAAACATTTCGAATGACGCTCAGAGGCGTGAAACTATGGGCGAAACGTAAGCGTGCTCGTTACTTGTTTGGAAAAACAAATTTCGTGCGCTGGCTTGTGGATATGAATGCATTTTTCCAAACCATTTGACTACAGTTGTTCAATGGTTATAGTTTGAACATTGACTATAGTTGTTCAACGACTATAGTTGCTCAACGAGTATAGTTGCGCAATGTCTATAGTTGGTAGGAGTTGACTTAACTCTAGTTGTTCAGGGACGATCAGCGACAATAGTTCATTACTGACTACTACTATAGTTTTCTTGACTATAGTATTGCAATGACTTTAGTTGTTTAATGACTATCCTTATGACTTATGATCTATGGCTATAGTTAATTTGTTGTGCATTACGAAACAGAAATTAGTGACTATCTGTACATTCCAAACAAAAATCGTGCGCCAGTCAACGACGTATCCTACAATATTTTGTTTTGTATTTTATAGGTCAAGGGATATACTCCAACGTTCTCGGATATTTGGGGGGCGTCTCGTGGGCGATGTTGGTGGCGCGCACTTGCCAATTGTACCCCAAGGCGTCGCCGTCGACGTTGATCAATAAATTTTTCTTAGTCTTTTCGAAATGGTAACCGAAAATTTGTTTCGTATGCAGATTTTTGTTTTATATTGCAATAAACTGTGTCAAAATCGGTTTCATACGAATTTCGCCCATTTTTATTCATTTTTTGCTGTTTTTATCTATTCCATTTTGTCGCTGACGAACCTGCGTCTCCAGCCTACAGTAATCCCTTTTAAATCTAGGGAATGGCCCAAACCGGTGCTTTTAAAAGCCACCGACAATCAGCCGCCGTTGCCTCACCTGTTCGAACTTGTTTGGGATCCGCGGGTATACGTTAGTTTCTTTGGTTCGCTGGTACACATTTGTCTTACTGTGGTTTTTTGATTGTGATTCGCAGGTTAACGTGTCGGACCGATATCATTTGATGCCCATCATCACGCCCGCCTTTCCGCAGCAGAATTCGACGTTCAACGTGTCTGCGTCGACGCGTACGGTTATGCAAAATTCGTTCAAAGAAGGTATACGTCGCGGGGAACTTGAAGATCGAAAAGTGAAATCAGCGGGAAATTGAAATTTTTGAAAATATTTTGGATTTTCAGGATTGGAAATTACGAATGACGTTTTTTGCGGCAAGTGCACGTGGGAACGGTTATTTCAGGCGCCAAATTTTTTCGGCGGGAAATACAGGTTGGCTATAGTTGTTCATTTGACTATAGTTGTCCACGGACTATAGTAGGCTGGAGACTATAGTCGACCACTAACTATAGTTGAATAGTGAGTGTAGTTGTTCACAAACCTTAGTTGGCCGGTGTCTATACTGTCCACAGACTAGTTAGCTTGTGACTACGGTTGGTCAAAGACTATAGTTGGCTAGCAACTATAGTTGTTCGCAGACTGTAGCTAACTAGTGACTATAGTTGACTCGTGACTACAGTTGTCTAAGATTATAGTTAGCTATTGACTAGTTGTTGACACCCCTTAGTTGTATATGGTCTATAGTTATCCACAGACTATAGTGTGCTAGTCGCTATAGTTGTTCAGAGACCATAGGTTGCTGGTGACTATGGTTGGTGGTTGTTCACAGACTATAGTTGGCTGGTCACTATAGTTGGTCAAAAGCTTTAGTTGACGGTGACTATAATTGTCCACAGACTACAGTTAGGCAGTAGTTGTTCAATAACTATAGTTGTTTGTTGACTATAATTGCTTACTGACTAATTGTTCAGTGACTATAGTTGTCCATTGACTATAATTGCTTACTGATTGTAGTTGTTCAATGACTATAATTGAATGACTATAGTTGTTCATTCACCATAGTTGTCGATAGTTATTGCGATTTGCTCGTTAAGTGAATCGATGTGCACCGAAAGTTCTTACTTGCAGACATTTCATCGTTCTAATTTGCACGGCAACTTCGAAAGAAGATCATCTGGCCTGGTCGGGTTTGATCGAATCGAAAATTCGCTTGTTGGTATCTAACTTCGAAAGGAATCCCGGCGTCCTGTTGGTACATGTGAATCCGGACCAGTTCCCCCCATTGAAGCCGTCCAGGTACGCAAGCTACTATATAAAATCTAATATAGCGCACGCTAATGTTTTTAGCGAGTTCGAAAGCCAATGGTTCATGGGCCTCGAGCTGAACAAGAGCGATACATCGGTGAGGAACATCGACCTGACCATGGACATTAGAAGTTTCATCGAAACAGGTAGTAAGTTACATCCGCTGCTGTAGTTGATTGACATAGCTTCTTACTTTTGCTCGTTAAGTCCAACGGCAAGCGTCGTTCAGTCGCGTGTTCAAAGAAGGCATGACCATCGAAGCGAGATACGTCAAGCGCAAAGACCTCGTCAACTATTTGCCGACGTCGGTGCTGAAACCGCCGGCGCACGCTTCGACATCGATACCGCAGAAAATCGCCGATCGGACTTTGTCGAAAGATGCCGATGCTCCGAAAGTTGCTTTGCCCAAGTCCGAATCGGAGCCCGCTGACGCTTCGCCGAATCCGACTGTGGTCACCGATGCGAAGGACATGCCGCACACGCAATCGATCGCCGATTTGAGTGCGTTAAAAAATGGTAACGTAAGTCGAAGAGCGTGTCGAACATTTTGTTTCGTTAACTCTGTTTCCGGCGCTAGATGCGAACGGATTGACGACCAGCCATTCGGCGCCGTCCTTGCACGAGAATGGTTTCCCGCCAACGCCAGCCGATGACCCTGCCGTGCCGAACGCTGACTCGACCACGGCGAACGTCGATGATCCGCCGAATAGCTTCGATGTTCCCCATGTACCCTCAGTATGATGTGGTTCCATGAACGCGTCAGGTAAACGGTTATTTTTTAAATTAGCGTATCTTCGTTTTGTAGCCACCAGCGTCGTCCGCATTGGGTAAACGTGCCCATAGCTCGTCGGACGAACCGAACAACGAAACCAACGGTTCGTCGATTAAAGCGCCTTGCTTATCGAATGATTCGACGACGGAAATGGTACGATTTCTTACTAAAGAGCATGCGAATTTTGTCTGACTGGTAATGTTTCTAGGTCGTAAATAATATCGTCAAAGACAATATCCTCACTTTAAATTTAACGACGGACGGCGCAAGAAATGCTCAGGTGGTGGCGCCACAGTTAGACGTAAGTGTCGTTCTTCGTCACTATAGTTCATCGCTAACTATAGTCGTGGATTTTGTTTGCAGGATGTGCCTGATTTAAGTAGCCCCCAGCTGTCCACGAGACCACCCACACAACAAACTCAAAAAGGGGCCATTAGACTTAAGTTGAAATGATGCTCATGCACTTTAGGCGGTAAGAATTTAAAGTTTTGAATTTCCCGTCAGTTTTCTCCTTTTTCAAATTTGATTCATTTCATTTTTGTGCAGCTACACACACATTTCGTTCGAACGCAGCAAAAGAATTTGTTTGCGTTGATTAATTGATTGCACGTTTTTAACACGCAGATATTTTACAAAAAGAAAATTCAAACCAAAAAAATGAAATAAAATAAAATGAAATGATGTTCAAGTACATTTAAATTTTTTTGCATGCTTACCCAATTTTTTTTGGTGATTGATTGATTTGTATATCGTATGCGCTGTAATTCTGTTTTTTTTGTTCTTTTTTATTTGTATTTCAGTTTTAGTTTGTGTTCATTTAAAAATAAAATTCAAAATCCCCCCCAAAAAATTGGCATCTTGTTGTCTTTATTAAATGCATACGCGACAAACATGCTTCAATATTTTTGTACAAAAAGCAGCTTATCGCTTTTTGTTAATTTACTAAGACCATTTAAAGTCATGTTGCTGGAATAGAAAATCAGTAAATTAAAACCATGAGTTAAAATTTCTAATCCTTATTCAATCTATTGAGGTTTTAGCACTGAATCTTCATATTTTATTGGTAGAACTGCAATTGCTCTTGAGATGTTTATGCCTTTAAACATCAAGATATTGCTCCCATTAGCACATTATCAGTGCAATTAAAATGCACTGTTTAATGTAAACAACCTTTCACAAACAAAAATCTATTGAGAAACAGTCATTTGACTCTTGAGATGTTTATGGCTTTTAACCTCAAGATCAAGAATGTACATGTTTGTTGAACTGTACATGTCACAGTCAACCTAGCCGGTTTCCATTGTTTGGTTTAGTAATTGTTCTTGTTGAAACTCTATGAAATGTTGAATGACTACCTGACTGTTGAATGAATTGAATGAAGTGTTTATTAGGGATTTTAAGACACGATTTTTCTAAGGATCCATCTCAGAATTAAAAGCTAAATAGCCTACCTTGTAGAGAAAAAAATTCTAAGAAACTTAGTGGGCTTCATTTTTTTTTCATTTAGCGAATAGTTAGAAGTAGAGTTATTTTACTAGGAAAGTCAACTTAGCACAGACTAATTTTCGGTGATGCCCACGAAAAAACAAAACAAAACAAAACAACAAAATAAAATGTTAAATAATAACAAAATGCGATAAGATATTCCGACAACAGGAAGATAAAAATAGCGGTAACATTTACATTTAAATTCATGTAATGAATTAGCTTGCTTGATAAAACCTGGAATATTTTTCCACACAACAACACCATGATAAACAACAGAATTAATAAAATGAGAATGATAGCCAGTGGAATTTGGTCACTGAAAATTGTTTTCGTTGGCATACTGGCTTCTACCCTGCTTTTTTGATGAAGAAATTGCAAAAGTTTGGCAATAAATTGTGTCTGTGCTTGTAGACAAAGCAAGTGATGTGGTAATCGATCAGTTCCTTGTAAGGAAACCAGTTTAGATAATTAAAATAGTCGATGCGATTATTGAAAGCTAGCAGATAAATGGGAACTTTTGCAATTCGAAGGCACAATCATCCAATTTGTTTGATATCGGTGTTGGACAATTGTGCACTGTATATATGATTCGATGAAATATTCAAGATGAGGCTTCCAAAACAATTGAAAATGAGTTTCAAAATGTGTGAACTGACGAAAGTTTTGGCGTTGTACAGTAAGTCAAACAATATGACAAGCAGGCGCACAGATGATTGACTTGAGTAGAAAACTTAAGTTCATTGGTGAACTTCAGTCCGAGTAAATTGGAGTGTGAACAGTTATCCAAATTTATCGCAGCATACGAGCCAAAATGTTCCAGTATCACTTTTCAGTTTCAGTATCAGTAAAAGTATTTTTTAATCAGCGAGTTTCAGTTTCGTATCAGTATCAGTACTTGTACTAAGCAAAAATCCCTCCTTAGTAACAAGAGACGAAAAGCCACTTAAGTAAAAAAATACCTTACAACAACATCTGCCAATTAATGGTCATTAATTGATTCTCCAAATTTATATCAGTAATTCGATTCTTTCTATCTTTCGACAAATATCCAGCAATCAAAAATAATGATTCCGAAGCTGAAGAAGAGCATGGTGCAACTAGAAAATCCACACATATTGTGACAACTGGATCATGCAGTTCCAATAATTGATCGATCAGCAAATAAAGCGACGACCAGCAGGTAATGCAGTGACCACAAAGTGTCTTCTCTTCTTTCTTTTTTGCGCTCATTGCATCTCTGTCCAAATTTCGACTCTTATTAGAAAACAGTCATTTCAATTCCATCATCTTCTCTGAAGATTTTCTAAATTTATTAACCAGCAACAGTGATCGCTGAATTTGATGAACAGTCTTTTTCAATCTTTTTTACAATCAGTTGTTGGATGATACAACAAAGATGTTTTGTTGACCAATTCGAATGATTTTCTTCTTGGATATTATTGAATTCATATTCATCATCTGATTCTTCAGCTTCTCTGTCCATGTTCAAGTCGGCCCAAAAATCGTTTACTTCATCCAAAATATCTTCCTTATTCGAATCGTCGATATCAATTATTTCAGCGGATTTTTTCGCCCTCGATTGGTTCATCCTCCTTGTTATCACTACTTTCTTCCAAATCCTGATTCTCATTGTCGTTTGTTGATCGGAACGCTTTTATCATATTGGTCGCATTGTCAGTAAACACCTTGAAAATTTTATCATTCTCGATGCCCCATATCGATCATAGCATTATAAATATTTTCAGCCATATGAGGATGCGGTAGTTTTTTCAAAACTAAAGCGATATGATATCGTTTTCGATCTTTCTGATTAGAAAAATGAGCTGTTACCGCCGTAAATGGAGTTTGATCAGATTTCATCCACAAATTCATTGTGAGCACAACACGTAAAGGATGTTCGACGATCGAAATAGGATACTGGTACCACTGAGAAGCATTGCCAATGTTGTATCGATTTTTTTTGATTCAGTAGATCTGTAACGGAGTTTTCCTGTTGCATGAAAGGAATTTTAACATTCCTAGACAATGAATCACCTTTATTTACATAGTTTGGAAAATTCCTTTCATTGTTTACATTCTTTGTAAATGAATCATTTGACTTACATTCTTCATTATGTTTACATTCTTTTATGATTGTTTGCATTCCACAAAATACTATTTAAAGGGGTCCATTTTCTTGAAGGCCAGTCTTGTAGTTTGGAAGTGTTGAAGGATTGTTGTTGTTTCTCAATAAATAAAGACCTATACTGTGTTCCTAAAGTTATCTTTAACACAAGACTCAACTATCAAAGGCAACCTCACTTATATTGTAAGAGTGGCGTTGCAGATCCACTTTCATAAGGCCTCTTTCGGTTGATCGATCCCATCAACGTTATTTGTTTTGTACCATCGATTTTGTTGGTTGAACTTTCCTTCTTGGAAGTTATAACATTTTTACCTTTTGTCCAATGTCTTCAGCGATTTTGGGGTGATGATGTACCAAATGAGATTTAGATTCGTTGGAGTATTCACACATTTCACCACTCGACCACAGATTTCACCATTATCACAAACAATTGCACATTTAGCTTCATCGTTTTCTGAAAATATAAAATAAGAACTCGCGAGACTCGATTTTGGACGACCACCCGACATACTGTCAAAAATTAAAAGTTTTAGCTTGACAAAAAAAATACAGTACAAATTACACTACAAACAAAAAGGGTGTTTTGTGGTTATTTGTACTGTATTTTGCAATTTTACGGGTTTGCGGGAGGGATTTGCAGACATCACTAATGGTTATAAGTGGATGAAGATAATCAAACCCTGCTGAACACAAATACTGAAACTTAAAATTTCAGTATCAGTATTAGAATCAGTAAATGAATAATTTCAGTATCAATATCAGTACCATTATACTGAAACCAAAATAGTTTCAGTATCGAATTTCAGTATCAGTATCAGTAATACTGGAACATCTTGACATACGAGAGCTGTAGGTTCAAATCCAAATGTTTCTTTTTTTGATTACTTAGTCTGGATTAGCATGAAGGTTGTTTTATTCGCATTCACAGACATTGCATTCTTGTCTGACCACTATAAAAGTTTATTGAGCGAATTTTAAAGTTTATCTTGCAATCCAGCCATACTGCAAATAGTGATCTTTGACTTACGACTCTAAATTTGTCTTTCAAGTTGGCTTACGGAAGCCAAATTTGAATCAATCTCACAAATTTTCCACTGGCGTCTGCTCATTAACAACAAGAACCGGTGCGTCATCAGGTGACAAGTGCGGAGTCGCGTGTGACGTTGACGCACTAGTGCCTGAATGTCCTGGGCGCATAAATTGTGCACCTTTTTGAAAACCCAATTTTTGTTCATCAGTAAGACCCGTTATGCTACTAGCTTCGCATATCGAAATTGCACGTTTTTTATATATTTTTACCATTTATACCATATAAATTGGCAGCTTCCATGTGCATGTTCTCACTGAACTGTTCGCGTCCAATACATTATACTGAGCTCCGGATCATACCCAAGTTTGAAACAGCATATGTAGCATGACAAAACGTCGATGTCACTGCGTGTGACAGTCAGGCAGCGATCCTGCATATCGTTCTGTCCATTATCTCGGGTGCTAACTCAACGAAATTTCTTGGCGAATAGTACTCCGACTGAATCCAAACGTCGTCTCTTCTGTGATAGCGTCGTCGTCGACATATTTTTTTATTCATAAAGTTTCGAAAAGTTCGTTCAAACCCCATTCCAGTAAATGTAATTCAACAGTATCGTACGTAGCTAACACGCTCGCAATACTCGTAATTAATAGTTCGCGAAGTTCAAATCGACGACGCGCCTCGCGATAAAAAAAAATCGCCCCGCGTCTAGTTTCGAAAACTGGCGCGAATCTCGTCGGCCCGGGGCGCAAAACGGGCGCTGGCGTGAAACTATAGTTGCCTCTATAGTTGCAAATGCGCGCGCCAATGAAGGAAATTCGGTCCTCAAAACCGCATCTTTTTTTAATTTTATTTCGAATTTGGGATTCGGCCCTTCACGTTTCGAGCCATTTTGCAATATTTTTCGTACATAATTTTGAATTACCGCCAAAATTTGACCTCGTCGTACTTGCTTGTTAGTAAGGATTTCGCCCCTTACGCAGGAATTACGCAGGAATAGAGTTCTTAGTAAGGATTTTTGAAGACTGATCGTGAGCAAGGAATTGCAAAGTATGAGAATGTGGGGTCTTCCATCAGAAGGTGTGTTGTTCCATGGGGTAGCCATGTTGGAACTTGTTCTTCCCCATTGACGATCCTGTCTAGAAACTTGGCTAGTCTGTCATGTGTGCATGTTAGTTTCTTGAGCCAGTTTGCAAGTATCTGATCCAGCCCTCATGATTTTCAATTGGCCATTGTTCTTAGGCATTTTCGAACTATGTCAACTGTGATTTTTGCTCAAGGTGACCAGAAAGATACACAAGAACAACAAGGAGCAAAAATCACAGTTGAATTCATAGTTTGAAAATGCCTAAGAACAATGGTCAATTGGAAATCACCAGGACCAGATCAGATACGTGCATACTGGCTCAAGAAACTAACATGCACACATGACAGACTAGCCAAGTTTCTAGACAGGATCGTCAATGGAGGAGAACAAGTTTCAACATGGCTACCCCCATGGAACAACACACCTTCTGATGAAAGACCCGCAGAAGTCTAGCGACGACCCTAGTAACTATAGACACATCACCTGCCTACCCACAATGTGGAAACTCCTCACTGCTATCTTAGCTAGTGAGGTGACCAAGCATCTCAATGAACACACCATAATAGCCCAAGAACAGAAGGGGTGTAGAAAGGCTACTAGAGGCACTAAAGATCAACTGTTGATAGACAAAATGGTGATGAGGGATAGTAGAAGCCACAAGACAAACTGGCTTTGTGCTGGACTACAAGAAAACCTTCGACTCAGTCCCACACTCCTTGAATGGACCCTTGAATGCCTAAAATGTAATAATATTAACATTAACATCAGGAGGTTCATTGAAAGTTCAATGAAACACTGGGAAACTGATCTGACTCTACAAGGAAAGAACATAGGGAGCGCAAAAATTCAGAGTGGAATATATCAAGGGGACACAATCTCACCCCTCCTCTTCTGCCTAGCAATGAATCCCCTGAGCCATCTCCTGAGGGAATCGCAACTAGGGTAAAAGACCAAAACGGGGCACCTAATCAGTCACCTTAGACGGACGATGGATGACCTTAAACTGTATGGGAAGAGTGAAAGAGATTTCGATAACCAAGTTCAAACTGTCAGAATCTTTTCAGAAGACGTCAACATGACATTTGGGTTAGGAAAATGCGCTAAGACAGGACTTAAGAGGGGGAAGTTATAAGTTATCAACACCAACTGAGGAAATCATAGTACCCAAAGGAACAATCCAGAACCTGTACATTATGACTTGCATAAATCTTGTAATTTTTTATTGTTACTTTAACTTTACGTGTTGAACACAAATCATATGAACAAAGCATCAAGAGAAAGATACAGTACATTGAGATTTGAATTAAGAGACATTGTTACATCGAGTTCATTCAGATTCAGTCTTCACACCAACACGTCCTGAAACTGCAATGTCCACCATAGAATCTTTTACCATTGTCGCCTTTTAAAGTACAGCATCGTTTGCACACATCTCCATTGTATTTTCCAGCACATTTTCCAGCACAGCCGACATTGTCCCCTTTCACATCGCAATTGACTGTGGACATCATTTGTTGGCCTCCAAAGCCATTTTGTTGGCTGATCTCCCCGGATTCCTCCGAATTTTCTCCCTCGTCGCTTTGATCAATTGTTTTGTTCGGACAGTACATTTTCGGGGTTTGTGTTGACGGTTTTTAATGTCACCCATTTCGGTCAATAAATCGATCACACGATAAATAAGATAGGGTTTGATTCCGACTTTTTGGCACTCTTGCTGTTTAGCAGGCCCGCACTTTTTCCCATTTTTCTAGCAGACAACGATATGGGCGGGGCTCGTTTTACCCATTGAGAATCGAACAGCCGAAACGCTATTGCCAATTATCCAAGAATATATTTTACCTAAAAGTATCATAATGTCAGATGGTTGGAAAGCTTATACTCAAATTAGCAAATTGCCAGAAAATTATGAGCATTTTGGTATTAATCACTCCGAGAATTTCGTCGACCCAAATAATGCATTTATTCATACCCAAAAAATTGAGTCCATGTGGCAAAAATTAAAAGTGCCTCATAAGGAACGCTATGGAATGAATCGTGGCTTTATGGATGCCTATTTGGATGAATTTCAGTGGCGCAAATTATTTAAAGGAGAAGATGTTTTTTATCACTTGTGGCATCAAATTTCTATTTTATATCCAGTAAATAAAAATAATGGTGCTTAAAAAAATTTTCTTTTTTGAATATATGAAATAAAATGCAATTTTACTACTACTTCTCTTCTTTCATAACTTATGCTTAGGCTTAGGAAATCTTTTTAAATTTCCCAAAATCTGCTCTTATTCTTATCCTTATGCTTAGGCTTAGGCTTAGGCTTAGTAGGGGGGTTCTACGGGTGTAGAGCCCCCTAGCTCAGGAACGATTTCTACATGTCGCCTTTCCTCAAACATATGGTCGAGCTGATATAACATATGGTCGACCCTTTGTTAAGTTCACATAAACCCCCTCCCCCCATTTCAGGATAACATCAGGAAACATGTCATTTGAGTAGGAAAGTTTTTGAATTCTGTCAACTTTTATTGATAAGGATGACAAATAATAACAACATGCCACTGAATAAATTCTTTATAAATACGCTCAGCATTTCGAACAACTCAGTGTCGATGTTCTAAGACAAAAAAGTTTAATTTCCAATCAATCAACAGTTTTGTTTCAAATTAAAGGTATTTATTCAAATATTAAATTGTTGAAAAATATATTCATTAAAGTAAATTTCATTTCAGATGGCCTCGAAAATTTTGGCTTTGTTTTTATTGATGGTTGTTGTCCAACAAATGATGTCCACGGTCAATTGCGATGTGAAAGGGGACTATGTCGGCTGCGCTGAAAAATGTGAGGATTTCAACGGAGATGTGTGCAGACGATGCTGTGCTTTAAAAGGCAATGGCAAAAGATTCCGTGGTGGACATTGCCATTTCAAAACGTGCTGGTGTGAAAACTGAGCTAGTGTCTGACCTGCTCTTGATGTAACTACAAATCTCACAAAAGCTACTTCTTTATTCTATGTTTCATATGATTTTGTACAAATTGTTATTTAGTAAAATATTTAAAATTCTATATTTAGGAAAGTCGATAACTGCACATTTTGAATAAAACACAATTATAGCCAAAAATATTTTGTCATCTAAAACGAATGTGCGTAAAAACAATTTTTTTATTCGATTACATTTTTGTTTAAATAAATTATCAAAAAATTACCAGTAAGAATTTTGTAACTTATGACTTAATTTCCAATCCAACGTTTTGTTTCAAATTAAAGATATTTATACAAATGTTAAATTGTTGAAACGGCCTAGATTACCATATTAATTGATTTTTTTTGTAAAATTCTTCCAATTATTTTCAATCTCTTCTGATCGAATTTAGTGCAAGAAAAATTGTTGGATCGTTTGAGCCCTGCGCGCAAGTTATAATATTGTTGCAATTACCAGATTGCATAGCTTTATTACTATCTCGAAAAAAGGTAATAATTTCTGTTTTTTTAATAAAAAGTTATACTTATTTTATTATTTTTTTCAGATGGCTACTGCAAGCAGTGACGATATTTTCAATATCGATGACACTGATAACAATGCTCTATTAGAAAAAAAGACAACGTGGTATTGGTGGTGTTCCGGAATCGAGTTTAGTTTAGGATTACTTTAATTTCGATGATACAATACAATAAATCAAAGCACCTGTCAAGTCCAATTCGGTGAACAACCACTTTTTGGTCAACGTTACAAAGGACGACATACGAGGGGTGTTTGACAAATACATAGGTTTTTCATAACTACACACCAAACCCAAAAAACTGTTTTTATTTTTCAACGTAGTCACCATCCATGTTAAAACACTTCAACCAATGGTCTCTACAACTATCAATACAGGTTTCCCAGAATGTCAATGGTTGGCTGTCTAACCAGCCCATCACAGCCGCTTTCACACATCATCATCACTCGTAAAGCGCTTTCCTTTCAAATATTTTTTCATTTCTCTGAACACGTGGAAGTCACTTGAAGCTAAATCGGGTGAATAAGGCGGATGCGCGAGTTGTTCGAATTTATTATAGAATAAAGCTTGTTGACCGAATTTGCATGTGTGAGTAGGGGCATTGTCCGTCAAATGAAGGACGCCTTTTATGACCATTCCTCATCGTTTCGCTTTGATTGCTTCACATAATTCACTTAATACGTTTGCATAATAAGGGCCAGTGACAGTTTTTTCGGAGGAAGCCAATCGATGTGAATCCAACCTCGCAAATCCCAAAAAAGAGTCAACATGATCTTTCCAGCCAAATGGACCACACGCGCTTTGACAAGTGGTCGACTTCCAACTTCTCGTCACTCTATCAATTGTTGTTTCGTTTCTGGGTCGAAGTGATAGACCCACGTCTCGTCCCCAGTCACAAGTCGTCATTTAAAATCGTCCAAATCAGCCGTAAATCGATGAAAAAGCGCGAGACTCATTTGAGCATAATTTTTTTTTTGCTCATCTTTGAGCAATCTGGGAATCCATTGGGCGCAGACCTTGGATAAATTCAGTTCTTTCTGCAAAATATAAATTAAAAAATATTTAGTAAAATACTTGATAACATTTCAAACGATTTCACGAGATTGTGGATTTAATTTTTTCCCGATACCTAATAACTTCTTAGCCTCATCTTTTTCAATAAGTTGGCTGGTGTGTTTACGTAATGGCAGCGACGTTAGTCTCGTGTCTGTTTCTACCGATATTTCCCCATCGATTCGCCATCTTTTCATGATTTGCGATCAGCATAAAAATAAATCGATTGTATAACATTAAAGATGAACAGAAGCAAACAAATATTATTCGTTATACATTTATACCCATTTTGGGTAGCCGCCGGCTCTTGAATGGCAACAAATCAGGTTGATTTAGCGGAAAAAACGTTCCAAAACAGGGCGGAAAATCGTTTCAACCAGTCTGAATTAGAAAACGCGAATTATCACATATAATTGAATAATTACAAAAACCGCCCATCTTCAATTAAAACGAAGAAAGGACGCTGATGAAACGAAATTATCGTTTGCATCATGACATAAAACATGTATTTTTCGGTAAAATCGCAAAGTTCCACGTATTTTTCGGTAAAAGCAATCTTTATTCAATTTATACATAATTGGTTTTACGTGACATTTTTGCACGAACCAATATTTGTCGGATAAAATAAATAAATCTGGATCGGCCTCGGTTCAAATCAAAAATTCACAAAAAACAAATTCTTCGATATAAAATTTATTGAACCTGCGGATCAGGTTTCGCTTTTTTATGGATCAGGGATCACTTCTTTATGTCTGCTGTTCCTACTGTGAATGGCCCCTTGGCGTTGAAACAACTTATAGTTATAGTTTAGTATCAAATTTTTGTCATAACCCGATATAAATGCTATATGCAAAAATCAAGCCATAGTTAGGCATCACTTTTGGAAGACGAATTTCATCTATGAACACAAACGAACAAACGTTTAATCATTTATTGATCCCAAAAGACGAAATGTTGAGAAAAATAAATTAAATGAAAACAAGTGTATTATAAAAAGGTTTCTTAAATATATAGTTAAAAATAACAACAGAGTAACGTTAAAATGCCAAACTGTTTATCAAATAAAAAATAAACACATCGAAACTCGACATGTTTCTGGTTCAGACACTACCAAATGTTACCCACTATGGTGCAGTTACTGTGGTGTAGCAACAACGGAAATCATCTTGGCAAGCTCCCGTCATCCCCGGGTATTGCATACAGTCCATGTTCATATCCGGGTCGCAAGTATTCATACCGGAAAAAGTGGGCGCCACACATTTTGAAGCTTTTTCATCGATTTACGGCTGATTTGGACGATTTGAAACGACGACTTGTGACTGGGGACGAGACGTTTTAAAAAGTGAATAGGACTATAGCTCTTTATTTAACGAAATAAATCAGCACCTTGAATGTAATTTTAATTATAATAAGTTTGCCAAATGAACATCTGAAGAAAATAATTGCCAAAAATATTTTGTTAAAAAAACACACTCGCTGCATCGGTTACGAATTACGTTGGCAATACATGCAATCAATATATACGCCAGGATCCCCAATACAATAATCTGTTTCTATAAAATCGCATATTTGATAGAAACCGTTGCAGTAACGCCAGTTGATTGACTGACAAGCTCCCTTTGCAAGACATGCCGCTGCACAGTCATCAACTGATTGCACACAATATTGTAAACCAGTTCTGACGGGGTTCAGACATCCCCTTTCACGTTGGCATGTAAATCCTGGTGGGTCAGCTGGCATTAGACTAGCTAGAAGGTTAATGTGTAAAACATCAGTCTTAGTTTGATGTAGCAGTTTTAAAACATCTAATAAGGATGTGACTTACGATCTAGTGGGCAAGCTGGTGGCGTAGCTGGACATTGAAAAGTAGTTGTTCGTTTTGCGATCGACGTTGTTGACGACGTTGATGACGTTGATGTTGTTGTCGTAGAGGTAGACGTGCTGCTCGTTACTGTGCTTGCAGTTGAACCAGAGATCGTCGATAACACTGAGCTCGACGATGTTGATTTGCCAGCTTGCAATCCGATTAAACCGGCTAGACCACCCAATCCGCCCAAACCGCCCAATCCAACTAGACCTGAGATACCAGCTAAACCAGCCAAACCTGCACCAACCTTGTGATCGCCATCTCTGTAGCTTGAACAAGCGGGACTTTGGTTGAACGTGTTGTTCAAACTTCTCCTTGTGGTAGTTTTGGCTTTCAATACGGGTTTCTTTGTTGAAGTTTGGTTTTTCTTCGTTTCACGTAAATGGTAGACACAAAATTCCGACTTGATCCACATCCTATTATACCGATAGGTACTACAATCTGTATCTTTCATTATTAGCTATGTTTTTTACCCGCCAGTCGGTTGGCTATTGGTCGAAACCTGACCGATAACTTGTTTACTATCGGAGGCAATATTGAAGCTTTGGCCGGCCATGGTTTGGGATTCTTGGCACGAATTGCGGAAGCCGGTGGAGTTACAGCACAACAGCATGACACTATCAAAATTTAGTTTCTCATGGATGCAAATGACTACACTTACGAGATTTACCCCAATGATTTGAATTTTGGGTTGAAATACTTTTTGATTCCGCCAAGGAACACACCTTTGCCATATGTTTTCTCATTGCAGTTAACGTTCCATTCGCAAGTCTAAGTTAAGGTAAAGATAAGTAAATGGATAAATTTTTCAACTGCCTTGAAAGTCAATACCTCTTTGCAATCAGTTACCCTCAAGCAGTCGACCTTAACAGAGAAATTTTTGCCATCGCTCGAATTGGATGATACGTGGATTCCGCTCACAGCTTCATAGGTTTTGCATAATACCTTTTTCTCGTTGTACGAACTTGCCGAAGTTTGAGCCAACGACGTTGATCTTTGATAGTTGAAAGTCGCATGGATAACGTTCAACAAAAACAAAACTTTCAACATAGTCATCGTTAGGATTGAAAGCAGTACTGAGAGATCGAATGAACATAAATGACTTTGTTAGATGTGAAACCTGTATAAATACATTTCATAAGCCAATTATTTATTTCCGCTCAAATTCTTAATAACCTTTAATTTTAAATCTGTTAACCATAATTGCTGACATTGTGTAATGCACAAATGAGACTACCCAAGACGTAGAAATTGTGCAAAAACAATATTAAAAGTGCCATTGGTGGTGGTCGTGATTTGTAGTACTTTTAATTATGCATCATTTTTTCGTACATTCATAGACTTTTGGGTGGTCCTCATTTGCTTACCAACGAGTTTATATACATTGCATTGCTAGCCATATGTTAGATTATAAATATAGTGTTGGCCACAGCAGAAACACGTCTGGAAGACTAGATATTTTTAACGGAAAGTACGCCCAACTACAGGGGTGTTTAAAATTATAAGACACCTCAATTTTTCAGCAATTGATTAGCTCTCTGATCTGCTGTGTTGCAGATATGAAGTTGCACTTTGTTGACATGATAAACAAGAGCCCTTAGCATCAGGTTGGCCCATGATTGTTTTTCTGATCTTCGCAGAAGATCTGATCAGACGATGAGAACACAATTCGATACACAGAAACTTGTTCATAATTATAAGACACATTCTAAATATGATCAAGTTTCTTGATCAATTGGCAGTCAGGACTGGATTTTGTGTTGTTTTCCAGAAGTTTACTTACCATCGAAGTAAAAAATACACATAAACAATTAGGGTATAAAAGGAGTCGCGAATTTCGGGATGATTAGACCACCATGGGTCGTAAATCAATTTCGGACGAGAAGAAAATCGAAATCGCCGCTCTGCTCAAGGTCTGTCCGACCATAGTAGACGTGGTGAGGAAGGCCAACGTCGCCCGTTGTTGTGTCAGCAATATCGCCGCGAAAATCGAGAATGGGGAAACGATATCGAATCGAACTGGACAAGGACGCCGACGCTCAACCACGGCCACCGATGATCGAGAGCTCAAAATCATGTCCAAGAAGGATCGCACCAAGTCGAGCAAGATCTTGGCGAGTGAATGGGGTCGATCCATGGGCAAAACCGTCAGCAGTCCTACTGTTCGCCGTCGGCTCATCGAAATAAATGGGCCTCAAAAGCTACATACAAAAGCGAAAGCCGTTTCGCAATCGCCGTTAAATGAAACAACATCTCGATTGGTGTCGCCGAATGCAGATCTGGACCGATGATCAATGGGGCAAAGTCATCTGGAGCGACGAGTCGCACTTCGAGGTGAACAATCAGAAGAATCGAGTACACATTCGTTGTTATCGGCATGAGGAAAATGAGCCGTTCAATTTTCAGCATCGACTGCAAAGTGGTGGTGGCAGTGTCAGCGTCTGAGCATGCTTCTCTGCGCATGGTCTGGGTCCCACTTTGTTCTACAATGGTCGGCTGAACTCTATCAAGTACACCACACTCATCAGCGCCGTCCTACCACAGTTCATCGAGGACCAGTTCGGTGATCAAGGCGGTGATTGCTACTTTCAACAGGACAACGCCCCCTGTCACACGGCCCGAGCAACGATGGAATGGTTCGAGCAGCAAGGTTTTCTGGTGCTGCTGGCGACGTTCCCCGACCTCAATCCGATCGAAAATATTTGGTCGATCATTGATCAAGGTCTGGTCAAGATGAAGATTAGTTTGGGTTCCTGAGTTGAAAGCGGCGATAGTGAAATTTTGGTATGAAATTGATGGAAGTATCTGGGCTAAGTTGGCTAAATCACTTCATCCACGTGTTAGTACCATGTTGAAATTGAAAGGTCGCAGTTCTGCCAAATATTGAAGGAGATAAATCTGATTTTGTGAGATGTGTCTTATAAATTCAAACAGGGTAAAATAGGGTTAAAATCACAATCGATAG
>JAQGBA010000437.1:0-35266 GCA_034698125.1 Prionchulus punctatus | reverse complement strand
ATAATCTAACAAATCAATTTCTCCATATCGATTAACAATCTTTGCAATTCGAAGTGCGCAGTCTCGATATTTTTTTTTCCCTTGAGGAGGTTCATTTCCTAGAGGCGGCTGCCCTATTTCAAATGTTTAAGGCGGACACTGAAAAGCGGTTGCCCCAAATAATTGAACAGGGTAACGTTTTGAAAGAAATGGTAGAAGCCCAAAAAAAAGTCGAGCAGCAGTTAGAGTGCGATAGGGAGTGCGTGGAAGGCATTTTGAATAAAGTGGAGAACGCTAGATTGGTCAATGGAGTTCAAAATTAAAGGGAAGGAAAGAAGCTACCGATCTGGCTTCAGATCTGAGAAGTGTGGTGAGGTCGTTGGGGTCTGCGGACGTCGGCCACACCACTGGGCCACTGACGATGAAATCAGATTGGAACCATCACAAGTCGACGAGTACGAGGCAAGGAATAGGGGTTACACTACAGAGCACAGCGCATCTAGCGGAGAGTGGGCGGAAAAGGTGGTTCGCAAACTAGTGGACGCGCGAAAAGAGAAAGCTGCAACAGTTGGCCGAATGGAGGGCTCCACCTTCGTTACCAGTACTACAGTCGGAACGAGTCACCAATTTGCCCGATCAACTGCCCCGTGCACAGTCACTGGACAGAGGGTATGGTCAATGGGATACTCAGAAGGAATTCATGATGCCATGCGCTTTAAGACATTTTTGCTCGATTCACGATCCGACCCAAGCGATACGGACGGTAGTTCGCGCTCTAATATCTGGCTCTTTCAGCATGTTCAGTTCGATTCGAAAACGAAGGGTGGTAGTCAGACTTCAGCTCATAGTAAATCGAGGGAGAAAACTTGTTTGGTATGTGACGAAGCTGGACATTTTGTGAAAGAATGCCCAATTGTTCTATTAGGACAGGAGGCTAAAGCTAAAGCAGGACGGGGACAGTCGCCAGGTCCTAGCAGGGACTGGTCAAATTCTGCGTCTCGCTCGAACAAGAACCAAGTGGCATCCGCGGAGGCGGGGGCGACGCACCAGTCGGCCCAGCTGGTTCCGTACAGCGGCGCCTGGTACTCATATCGCAGTTCAGCGAGCAGAGAACATATGTAACAATGCCGACGCTATTATAGCAGCAATTACTCGCATAGAGAAACCTCTTAAGCAGGATAGCAGACGGATTTACGGCATAGATGGTACTTTAGGACCAAACGATGACAATTAATTCGCAATTGACAATTATGATGGGCACGGGCGCGAATGTGTCTATGAAAGATGACGTAACACTGATTAGGCTTGGGAGCCAAGGAGTGGAAATAGAGTTGCTCGATGAGAAGGAAGTTATTCACTCCATCAGCCATCAACAGTTGCTCGTTAAGGGCAGCTGCAGGATCATGGTCGGATTAAGGCCAGTCGACTACCCGCCGAAGTTCTTCATCTGCCCGGGTTTCCGCGATGCAGCTGTCATGGGGATTGATATTATCGATGAGTTAAGCCCAACTGTCAACTGGGCCGAAAAAATGATTAAGGTGCGCGATAACTCACTCCCATTTCGTATAGTCAATGGCGCGGAGGATAACTCAAAACACCAGTGTTTTATTGAGCCGCCAGTGATTAAGGTGTGGTCACATGGTAGAATAGTTGCGCATATAGAGGTTGGTCACTCTTGTGCAGCGGGGCTGTTCACATATGACAATAATTTCAGATGGCAATGCAGATCCAACAAGTCATTGGTGCATTCAGATGCTGACGGTATTTCCCTTTAATACATATTAATTTGTCAGGTAGGGACACTGCCATTTGCAGTGTGCCACATAGGTTTTATGTTCGTGGTACCATAGACCATGTGTCGGTGGACCATGAAACAGGGTGGTCTTATTGCCCAAAGGGAGGGCAAGGGTGGCTTAGTTCCGCATCGGGGTCTAGAAGGAAGCGCTCAAAACGGTTTCATAAGAGCAAGGTCAAAGATTAGGCTCGTGACTTTTCGAGAATAGTAGTTGTAGATGAACCAGTCGAGCAAGACCGGGAGTTGGATCAGGATGCGGGTGCTCCTGGGGATAGAAAGCAATCTTTCGCTCTCACAGAAATAGTCGTACCTGATATGCAAAGATAACATGAATTTTCATCAATCTGTTTCTATTGGCACCACATAGCAAACTGTTTATGCTGTTTGTAGTGAAAAAGCCATTTTTTGGTTTTATGCCGACAAAAATAAAAAATGGGACAGTTAATAAAAGTGGTGAAAACTAATTGTGAAACACTGAACACATGTACAAATGGTAAAAAAATAGAAGCGAAAGAGCCAACATGTTTATCTCTAGAATCATGGAGACTCTTCATCAAAGTTATATTGACCTTGATACAACCTTCATCATCAGTTTCACGAAAACATCGTGGGTCGAAAATAATTGTCTATTTTTCATCTTTTTTTTCTCTACAGAGAAATACTTAGTAACAGAATGACTAGATAAAAACAAATTAATATTCTAATGGATTTTGAGAACAATGTCCAATCATTGTCCTCTTGGTGATTAACTAGCGAGTAGAGAGAAGAAAATCTTTTTGAACTTTTTGCTCATACACTTATCACTGAACGCTGAGAACGATAAAATGTTGGACAATTTTGGTGAGATTTGGAATTATTTCTGCGACTGTACAACGATTCACGGTTTTTACTATCTTCGTCGTTCAAAATTTCCATTTAAATTTTACTGGATAGTTGTGATTCTATCGACGTTTGCCGGATCTTTAGTTCTTTGTCGACGCAGCATTTTACTGTATTATTCGTTCACGATACAAACTCAGATCACCTATGACGATGTTCCGGAAATCGAATTTCCCACAGTAACATTTTGCCCGCAATTTACTGGAATGAAATCAACTCTCATCAACTCGCAAATGGCGACATTTGCTTATGCTTCATTTAGATCGGAAACAATGGACTTTTCGCAGATCTTAACAGAAGTAAAAAACAACAACTTATCATTGCTGATATCAAGCGCTGTTTAACAATGTTTATCCACAGTGTGAAACGTCAATTTCCGATTAGCTGCAAATTCAACTGACAGTTCAATTCAAGTTTAATATCTTACGTTTTTTTTAAACTGGTGCCTTACTTGCAGGATATTAACTTGTTTGCGTCGATTTGATACCCTCTACTTCATGTCTTTTATGTCTAGAACCATAACTGATTTGATAAACCTCTAGTTCTTGTCTTTTCTGTCTGAAAGATATCAGTGTGGGAAATCTTTGGCAACCTTTTGATCTTCGAAACATTTTTTTCATCCAGTGCGCGAAACATTCATCTTCGTTTAGACCCAGAGGATTTGCAGCACGGACAAGCGAGAAGATCAGTTGTCGGCTGAACAATTAGAAAAGTTAGGATCCACTGGAATGCAACAGGCGTTTTCTTTGGACTCGTTTAGGAGTGTGGTAAAATGCTGGTGGGCCGACGAACAATTTGATTGCAATGGATCATTCGCCAATCAGTTTATTCCCGATCATGGCGATTGTTTTAGCTATGTTCCCTCAACAGTTTTGTCGAATTTACTGAAAGAATTTGGTATTTGTATAACCTATTTATCGAATGACAATTATATATTTTTTCATTTTTTATTTAGACTATTCATCTCTTTTATATGGAATAAACCTAAGTGCGGTCAGTAACAGAGCTGTGAACAGTGGCGGTTCACGGCATGGATTAAAACTGCTGTTAAATGTCTCTCAATATGAACATTGTATCGCTGCTCCAAAATATGAAGGCACCGGATATCGCGTAATGGTTCACGATCCATTAAATTTCAGACCACTGTATACTTTAAACACGCCAGTTATAAGTCTGAATCCCGGCTTCATAGTCCATGTTGCTCTAAGACCAACATTTGTCAATCGAAAGACTGAAAAACTCGGCCAGTGTAAAAGTTTCCTTTATGGAAACATACAATATTACCAATCCTCGTGTTTCCAAATTTGTTCAGCAAAACTTATTGCAAAGAACTGTAATTGCACGCCCGATGCGGCGATTTCGAAAGAAATTGCATCGCAGCTCGGAATTCGCTATGCAGTAGGATTGAAAAGTTGTAGCACGGCTGACACGCTGTGTTTGAAAAGAGAAAATGCAATATTCGCTTCCAACAACATATTAAGTTCTTGTAGCGAATGCTTATTGGCTTGTCAAGAAATAAAGTACGAAACCATGGTGACTTATATGAAATTCCCATCAAAGAGCTGGATCGCATACTTTTTGAAAGAATTCAACAAAACGAACGTAGTAGAAATTGATAAGAACTATTTAGTCGCCAACTTCTACTTCGAAAGTTCAACAGTCATTACTGTGGTCGAGAGTCAAGCATTCACAGCAAGCGACCTGGCCATTTACCTCGGTAACGTAGTCATTTTGTTTCTCGGAATGTCGTTCATGAGCATTGGTGAACCTGCGCAACTTTTTGCACTCTACATAAACCGAGCGTTTAAAATAGTTTTATTTGAAAGGTTTTTAAAAAAACTGTTTATGCGAAAAAAGAGGAGAGTACCGTCCGAAATCATGCCTATAAGCCTACAGCCCAATCTACCGAAGAAACGAAGACGAAAGGCAACAAAAATCACAGTTATTACTGTATTACCGAAGCCGATTTGAACTTAAAGAAAATTGTTCAAGTTTCCAATTTTATTTTATTTAATTCATTTGTCGTCGTTACATTTTATGCCCACGAGGATTCTTTCATCAATTAATCGCATCACGAACTTTCCAAACAGTTACCTGGCAAATGCCATTATCGTGGGGTGTTTGCCTTTGTTTAAGCCTTAGTCATGTATTAAAAAAACTCTTATCACAAGACTGCACAATTCACTTTTGATTTGTCAAATATTTTTAATAAAATAAATAATAAAATTTAAATAATAGTAATCTGAAGAAATGGGTCATTGATAGTGACAACTAAGCAAACCTTTTAGTATCTTCCGCGGTCACTAGCTAGCTTTGGAAAAGGAACCTACGGCACTGTTTCCATTTCTTCTTCTTCTTCTTCTTCTTCTGCACTTTCAGTTTCATCATCGCCATCGTCGTCAGAAGTAGGAATTGTTGAATCTCCAAATATATCTGTTTTTACTGCCATTTCTTCGTGGGCGTCGTCTTCTTTCAGCAGATGATAACGTTTTCTTATCCACGTTGTACATCTTTTTCTCCCCCACGATCCAAGTGGATATGGCGATTCTTCATTTTGCGTATCGCAAAGCAAACCCAAACCTTCACCTTCTTGAGCCAGTTGATTTATTGCATCGCGAGCATGATGTAGCAAGTTGCTGGCAGCCATTCGTCCATGCTCTTCAAATGATTCTTTGAATGACGTCTTTTGTACTGAACACTTGTTTTCCAATAACTTTTCCGATATGTTTAAGCAGTGGCAAAGCATGACGGAAAAGGCTTGTGAAAAAGTTTCCTAGTCCAGCACCGCGTTCATAGTGTTTCAAACCTCAATATCCAGCGAGTCTGGTGGGATAATCAATTTGAAAAAATGGAACTTGATTGATTGGGTATTCTCGTTGTTGAGCGATACTTTCCTTGTAGTAGGTGATCCAGAACTCTGTGTCTAGATGCACATACACAGCGTGCACCATAGCTCAACTTCAACTTCGACTACAAGTACAGTGGCAGCAATAACGACAACATCAGGCAGCTTTTCCTGCACCTAGATACCACGATAGGAGAAACTATTTAGCATGAATTCATGACGAGCTCGCAGACATAATAGATTATGTCGAAAACCAGCCCTCGTGTTACAATTGTTTTACAGAAAACATAAAGAACAATAAGGCGGTAATAAATTATTTAAACACATAAAAAAAGTAACTGACATGTGATAATCAACTGGTATATCGAAAGGAAGCCAGCCGAGGTAATCAAAATACTGAAATTTTTTTCATCGAAAACCAGAGGATAAGACAAAATTTTGGCGCATATATATCGAACAGATTCAATTCGTTGAATATCAGATTTAGATAAGTGCGAGGCATAAATAACAATACAGTATTCAAAAAAGGGTATACAAAAACAATTAACTAACAAAAGCAAGACGGACTTACAAATGAGAGGTGAAGCTTTCCTGAGTAACAAAACACTGTAAGACAGCTTTTTACAAATGTGATTGCAAGTAGGTTTAAAACTCAAGGTATTATCGAATCAAACACCTAACAGTTTAAAAGTATCAACAATAGGCAGTGCAACATTTTCATTGAGCGGAAAGTTGAAAACAACATTGTCTTTTCGTTTTTTACGAATCAACATACAAACTGACTTATCACTCAACATTCCATTAACCTTCGACCAGGTTAGGACAGAGTTTGCACCACTCTGGAGGCAGATTTCGGTCTGTGAAATCTTGGGGTCTGAATGGTAAATAGTTAAATAATCCGCGTGAAGGTGGCAGTGGCATGAATTGATGTTCTTCGAGATGTCGTTAATATAGATGACAAACAGTAGCGGACTGAGTAGACTTCCCTGAGGAACTACAGCGCGGACAGAGAGCAGCGACAATAGGCATTCATTAATGGATACCCTTTGCATACGACCCGAAAGGTATGATGTAAACCATTTCTTCGACAAGTCGGATATCCCATATGATTCCAGCTTTGACAATAAAATTTTGTGGTTTACTTTGTCGAAAGCCTTGCTGAAATCTATAAAAGTTGCACCAATCGAGTTCCCGATGTCTAAATCTATGAGCCATGCTTTGAAAATAGCAAGGAGCGCTGTGAAACACAATGTTTCAGTCGGAAAACAGACTGAAGTCTATAAAACAGATCGTTGTCATTGAAATATTTGTGCAAACAATTGCAAACATGGCGCTCTAAAATTTTGCTGATGATAGGCTATAGCGAAATTGGTCTCTAGTTGGTGTAAAGTTGACCATTACCAAACTTCAGGGTCGGAATAAATTTTGAAGTTTACCAACCATCAGGAAAAATTCCGCTCGAAATAGACATATTGCAAAGATGTGTAATCTTGCCGATTATTGCTGGACCAGCTAACTTAAGCAGTTTAGCATTCATCTCATCGAGACCAACTGATTTATTAGTCGACATTTCAGCAATTTCATTTTGGACGAAAAGTTTGGTGATCAGCAGAATAACAACTGAGTGGTTCGAGTTCGAAACTGACGGTATAAAATTACTACAGTGACACACGAAATTTGGTCATTAGTCGAAATGGTATAACTTATGATACAAACAACTGCTCAAAAAAATTTTATTACCATCGTAAAGAGCACACTTCAAACTACCAAAAGTAGTCTTCAATATAATTTATGTTACTTCCATGACTATCAATGACTAGCTGGCAACGTTTTTGCATTGAACTCACCAATTTCTTTAATACAGAAATTGTATTTCTGGCTAATGTATAAATGTTCGCAAAGTATTCGTTCAATGATTTGCGATTATCAATGCGTCATTAACAAATGACTTAACGCTTAACGTGCAGATTTAGCTCATAAACCAAAGAGACTTTGGCTGATGTTTGGCCAACATTGCACAATCTTATTGAATTTTTGAATTCTGAAACTGGTGGATTGGAATTTGAAGCGGATGATGATGCGGCTGAATTTACAGATATGAAAGTAATGAGATCGAACATGAGAGATGGTTTGACCCCTCTGAAGTTGGCTGTCGCCATAAACGACTTGTTGGGACTGATTGTCACAAAATTGCTATGGTTTTGGATCCGCGCTTGAAGCGATTAACGTTTGTCAACAGCGATGAAAAAAAAAGTAGTTTATGGTCAGATTTTGAGTGAGTTGCATGAAGCTGCAATTGATCAATTGAAAAAAGTAGATGATGCAGCAGCAGCAAATTCACAAGCCAGTTCATCTATGTCTGCACCATTTTTTGGTCCTGGTCGGTTTTATAACTTTGGAGGAAATACCAATCAATATGAAGAAATTGATGTCAAACAAGGATTTGAGAATTACATTGCAAATAATTTTGTCATCGGATATTCGCAAAGTGAGATGGAAGAGCCAAATTTTCCCTTGGTTTTTTGGCGTCAGAAAGGAGCTCAATGGTCAACATTGCGATTATTAGCTCAAAAATATCTTTCTGTTCCGGCAACTTCTGCGCTTTCAGGACAGATATTTTCACTTGCTAGCCGCATCTTAACAGACAGGCGTTCTTTGCTCAGTGGAAGAATGTTAGAGATGTCCATACTTTGCAAAATACTGTAAATGTGAAAGAATGGTAAAAGATAAATACCTATGTTGTGTTAAATGAAACGACTTGTTTTAATGTTTGAAATTTGTATGTCATGTGGTGGATGCTTATTATAATGTGGAAATATAATGTTAGAAATGAATAAGCTTTGTCCAAATCTACCATCCAGACTGCATGCTGCCATGTCAGAAGTAAAAATAAAAATCCTCAAAAGTATAATTATGTTGTGTTGAAGTATGTGTTATGTGCTTTCATTTGGCAGGTTGTTTTTGCATTGCCCCGATAATTGCCCCGATAATTACTGCCCCGATCCCGATTTTGCCCCGACCCGCCCCGAAAAATTATTGCCCCGATCTGGCCCGCATCGCCCCAAAGGTACCCGCCCCGATCCGCCCATGATTGACGACCCGAAGCAAATTGCTGATAGTTTTGAAAACTACTTCTCGAACATAGCCAACACCATTGAAAATGCTGGCTCACTTTCACAGAATCTGAACAACTTCACTAATCACGCTAGCGTTTTAACTATTCAAAATAACGTCCCTCGAGGAAAATTGTTTGGTTTTGAAGACCAAACCATTACGGATTTTGATGTAAAAATGGTGCTGAAAAACCTGAAGGTTAAGAAACCTAATGGCCCTGGCAAAATTCCTGCTTTCTCGCTTAAGGGTACCATGGAGACTATGGCCATGCCCCTATCAATAATCTTTAACAACTGCATCAAGATGGCAACTTTTCCCACCAATTTCAAAACTGGGACATGGCCCAGTGTTCAGAAGCGGTGCACTCCACGATGTAAGAAATTATCAGCGATCACTATTATCTCTCAATTGGGAAAAGTATTCGAAATGCTTCTGGAGAAATGACTGGAAAAAATTACACAGTAACACAATAATTATTGTGATGCAGTAACCAAGAATAGGATGTAATAGAAAATTGTTATTAAAATTATGAAAATATGAAGGATTTTACTTATTAAAATGCAAGTTTAAAAAATTGTCAGTAAAAAAAATTAAGAAAAATTAAGATTCTTAATTAAGAATCTTATTTAATCTTAATTTTAAATTAAGACTAATTTTTCTTAATTTTTGGATTAAGAGTAATTAAGATTAAGATTTTTTCTTAATTTTCATTAAGTTTTAAGACTAAGAGGAAGTTATAGTAACCAAAGACTCTAAGAAAAAACCCACTATTGAAAAAATATCTTTGATTTTCTAATGAGTCAACAGCTAACATTACAATCTAAATACCATAAACATTGATACAGTAACCCAGCTAAAGAGTGAGACACACTCCTTACACACTCATCCAAACACAAAGTATAGCATTGCTTAGTGTCTCCGGATGACTATCGTTCTAGAAATTTCAAGCGCCTGGCTCGTCAGACAGGCTCTGATCTGATCATAGTTTTGTTACAGCGAACACATTTGGCGCAAATCCATTTCTCTTACCACTATCTAATAGCATTCACCGTCGCCGATGACCATATAAATCGTGACAGATTGGACCGGGTCAATATTGCCAAAAAACCGATGTGCCTGATGGTGAGCACTACAAAAACGCCAAAACCTAAAATTGAGTCAAATTTTCTATATTTTTTTGTATGATTTTTCGTTTGTTTGTTTTCACCATTGTCGACCAAAAAATCATTTCAAATTTTGTTCTAATTTGTTTTTGTTGAAAACTATTAAAATGAAAATGCTTATCAGATAATGCAGATTGTACTGGGTAAGGTATGATGCAATGCAGTATGCAAAAAATATGTGGTTGTCTTCAGCATGCTCTCTGTGCAAAAATCGATAAGCGAATACAGATTTCAAAGTACAATAATATGATTGATTACCTTTGTGTGTTCGAACATACTAAGAATGAACGTCTGGTAAGCCGGAAGTTAAAATTAACAATCCGTATTCAGAAATTGGTTTTTACACAAGCAGGATGGCTGAGTCAATAAATATTAGGAAATCAAGCATAATCTAATCGCATGTTGGAAAATCAATATCTGAATTTGGTTTGTGAATCTGAACTTTAGGATAACTTCTTTTATTTCACTCTCAATTGTGAAAGGATTTTAGTGATAAATCATAGCTTATAATTTGATAAAAGCTGAAGCTTATTACAGTCGAAGTTGGATAAGTGCTAGCCCTCGGGATGCCAAAAAAAGTTGCACTTATCCGAAGTTTTCCTGTTATGTGTTGGACAGTACGGTTGTATATGTTTTTGAGTGTTCTTTAACAAAATCTTTCGGGTTCAGTCAAAGTTGCATAAAAATAGAACTGTGATGCGATCTTTCGGCGTCTTCCCACCAGTTGGATGAGAACCAACCAAACCAAACCAAACAACTAAGGTACCAAATGTGTCGCTTTGTAGAATAAGGTCGGCATTAAAATAGGATAGCATCGCCAGGATAGCAACCTTCAATCACACCTGGTAAAACGTTCTTGATCCAATTTTTCGCTCCCATATGATAGGCGGCAGCTCGTTCGCCTGAAACTCTTGCGAAATGAATATTGTGCCTAATTTTCAATTGTTCTAACCAACTCGACGATTGTTCAAATCTCGTGTCCAAGCGCCAAATGACGCACTTTTCTAACATTAACGGACCATTGACCACAGCATTTTGAGCTAGTACCTCGTGAAACCATGTGATCGAAGCTTCAGCGACGTCTCCATACACACTTTCTCTTTCTCGTTTTCGACTTAAATTTCCATTCGCTAGTGCTTTATTTCAAATCTCGTCCTCATTCTTTTTAATTCTCGAAATCGTCGCTGGATTGACACCATATTCACCACATCAACTTGTTCTTTGTTTTTAAAGCGTCCAACACTTCAACTTTTTTAGCATAGTCTAAAGTGGCCAATTTTTTCGAAATATGAGGCATATTAAAAAATATATATGTAAGCCTGTAACGTCTGCGGCGATTTAGAGATGAAAAAAATTAGTTATGTTTAACAAAAAAATAAAAATATAAAATAATTTCTATTTTAATCTTGTTTTAATACATTGTATAAGCAGTACATTTTACACATTTGCATATTGAATAAAAATAAATCAAAAATTGCAGTTAAGTGAAGTAAAATGGGAGTTGGAGTCTGAAAAATCGTTGCACTTATCCGACTTGCACTTATCCGAACTGCAACTACACGTAAAACATATACCAAAAAATCGGGAAATGAGAACATGTTGCTGCACTTATCTGGAATTGCACTTATCCAACTTCGACTGTACATCATAATTTATTTATATATTTGTATTAAGTTTAATTTTTTGTACCTGATGCGCAAGTTGGATTAATTTTAGTATATTTGATAGTAGTTCTTGATTATTCAGTTGTGTACCAATTCGGAAAAATTTCGTGCCATTTTCGGGCAGTTTAAGACGTTTTTAAGCCGAAATTTGAACATTTTCGCGTCAAAAATTGAATCAAGTAAAGTCTTTATTGTGATTCATTAACCACCAGATTTTTAATTTTGTTTTATTGTTAGTTTCCGAAAAATGGCCGATTCGGATAAAATTGCGTCACCTCACGCGTCGGGCGACGACCGAAAATCTCACGAAAAATCGCCGTCGGGCGTCGGCGCGGATTTACTAATGGACATATCGCCGACGAGCGGCGACGGAGATAAACGCGAAGCCTCGCCCGCTAAAACGACGGACAGCGCGAAAAAGTTTCATCCGAACGTCGACGACGGGAAAAGTGCTGAATCGAAAGAAAAATCACCCGTTGCTCCTGCGGAGCCTGCTGAAAAGAAGAAAACGCCCGAACCTGCTGACAATAAGAAGATTCCTGCGGACGACAAGAAGTCGCCGGCTAATCCTGCAGTGACTCCTGCTAGTCCCGCTGTGGCGCCTGCTGGTCCTGCTGTCACTCCGGCTAGTCCCGCTGTGACGCCTGCTAGACCTGCGGACGATAAAAAGAAGAGTGCCGCTTCGACGCCTCATACTCCTGCGGACGAGAATAAGGCTCCTGCTGGTCCTGCTGTGGACGAAAATAAAACTCCGATTAAGCAGGCGGAGTTCGGCTTGCGTCCAAATCAAAACTCGAATTTCGACGACGATCACTTCGAAATGAAAATGTACGCGCACGAAACTGATAAAGACAAGGAAGTCGATGGCAAAGTCGTCGAAAAACAAAAAACTCCACCCGGCCAGCCAGCTGCGCGGCAAATTCCCGTCGTAAACGACGACGATGAAGAGGAGGAAGAGGAAGAAGAAGAAGTGCCGAAAGTCGTTCCGAAACCGAAACCGGCGCCTGTCGTCGAAGCTTTGAAACCGAAATTGGACCGAGACGAAAGGTTAGAAAGTCAACTATAGTCCATGCGGAACTATAGTTTCAATGGAGCTATAGGTCTCTAGCCAACTACAGTTTTCTACCATTGACGGATAACTATAGGCAAGTGTAGTTAAGTTACTCATCAATGGCGAACTATAGGTACGTTTATTTTGCTAGTTGCAAGTCAATTATAGTCTCGACTAGTTTAGTTTCTCTGGAACTATAGTCTACCGATCTTCTAGATCGACTGCGACCGCCGGCGCTTGTGGGTGTCCTGTCGATTATGTTCGTTCGCCGATGGTGCTTCTCGCGGTAGCCGGCGTTCTGTTGGCCGGAGCAGCTTATTTGTTTTTCAAGAGAAATTGAAGAACAAAAACCATAAACAACACAAACAAACAAAAATCATAAGAGATTTTAAAAAAAAGCATAAATTTTTTTGTATCTTAGCTTTAGATCTTCATCAATTTTGCTTTAAACATTTTTTCTGGATATTGGATACGTGCCTTTCTTCTTCCTTTTTTTTAATAAGATTCTAATTTTTAACTCTTTTCTATCAGTTTAGAAACAAAAAAGATGTGTAAATTTGCTTCGTGTTTAACCTTTTTATGAAATTAACGAATTTTGAGATTTTTTAAAATGTAGATTTCCGTGTTTTTATTCTTTTCAGTATATATTCGGGCATAATTTTTGTTTTGTTTGTTCATTGTGGTAAAATGGCACGCTAAAGGATTTTTCCATCTAGATTATAGTTCCCCAGAGAGACTATAGTAGTTACAAAGGTACTATAGTTGCAAAGGAACTATAGTTGCTAGAAACGATAGAAACTATAGTCGTGTAGAGATTATAGTTTCATGGATTATAGTTGTATGGAAACTACAGCACATAGAGACTACAGGTGAAAGTTGACTTATGGTTTGACCTGCAAATTACTTTTAAGACGATTGGCCCGCGCATGTTTTTTGTTTTTGAAATTAGCTTCCTAACCACAGGCCGTCTCTAATCAGATGCTTAGATTTACCCCTTTCTCACGCTTTTCAATAGTTTTTTTGTTTTTATACTTCAGTTGCGAACCATTATACGACGAATCGGACGGTGCGTTGAGTCCCGAAGAGAAAACGGTATTGAACGAAACTAAGCCCGTTGTGGAAGGATTTTTGGCAAGTTATCATCAGATTATGGAACGAGAAACGGATTCGGTTTCGAGGACGCCGTCCACGGGAGGGATCAGTCGACGAAGTATGGATCAAGGAATTCAAACGGATCGTACGAGTACGCCGAGTCCATGCATACCGATGTTTCATCAGCAACCTCTAAGGTACTACTATAGTTAAAATAAAGTTGCTCAGAGATCATAGTTGAATTGAGGTTATAGTTGCCGTGAAACTTGTAGACGATAGTTTCAGTTTTTTAACTCGAATGACGAGTTTTCAATTAGATTTCTTGTAGCCCAGCAGCTCAGACCGGGCAGAAATTGTCTCAAGTCGCCGTGCAGTTCGACGCCGAATATCGGCCGATAGTCAATAATTTAGTACAACAATGGTTGCGAGAATTGAAACGTCTCAACGACGGGCGGCCGCCGGCCGTACAGTCGGTGTGGGAAAGTTTCAAAAAAATCGTCCAAGAGTATGACTTTCGAAAAAGTGTCCTTAAGGGACGATGGCGAGACAATATTTTTGTTGTTTTTTTCAGAGTCTTTCGCAACGGATACTCTTGGAGTAAAATCGTCATATTGTTGATGTTCGTTTTCGAAGTGGTCAGCCATTTGTACAATAGTTACGTGCCGAAAACTGTTCAACAGTTCATTCGATGGTTTTTGAAATTTTTGGTCAGCGCGGGTGTTACCAGTTGGATAGCGAGACAAGGAGGATGGGTAAGTGGACAACTATAGTCGAGAGAACTGTAGTCACTCGACAACTATGGTTTCTTTGCAGTCCGTTGGAACTATCGGCGTCGTTGAAGAACACAATCTTATGGGTGGCTGTATCGCCATCGGCGCAGCTAGCGCCGTTACCCCCATGGACTACATTGGCTCGCCGTTAGTACTCGCCGCCGCCGGTGGAATCTTACTGGCCGGGGCAGCTTATTTGTTTTTGAAGAAACATTAAATGACAATTTCTAGTTTTTTTTATTCCTTAGCTTTAGATTCAATTTTTGCTCGTTTGTTTTTGAACGCGTGCCTTTTTGCAGTTTTCAACGTGCAATTTAGTTTTTTGCCATGCAAGCCCAGCTGCTCACCACATTTTTTGTTGTTGTAAAAATTGCATAATTTTTAGTTTTTTAATTTTTTTCCCGTTTCTCTTTGACTCCTTGCCGTTGTGTGGTAAAAATTTTTGATTTTTTTGATGAAATTTCTTTCGGACGGGTTTCATCGTTTTACATGCAGATTTGTTGCTTTTCCGTTTCAGTATTGAGCATGATTTTGAAACTTTATGAATTTTGCTCTGCAATTATACATTTTTTTGTTTTTCTTCGTTTGTAAAATGAAATCGCATGTTAACTATTATTTCGTAACCGATTTTAAATAAATTTAGTTATTTATTGGACGTAATTCTTTTGAATTTGGGAATTTATCGAAATCCGAGAGAAATTTTATGAAATGTGATTCGAAATGGTAAATGTGACTGATAAGGAACGTTTCATGGCACAAAATTTGTCGGAAATGAATGGAAATGGATTCGTAAATGGTTCCAACGGGTACGAAAGTGGTTCCGAAGAGGATGAGGATGACAAAAAAGAGGTAACTATATAAATATCCATAGTTGCATTCTATTTAGTACAATGACTATAGTTGTCCAGCGACTATAGTTGTCCGGCAAATATAGTTGTCTGGTTACTATAGTTGCCAAAAGACCGTAATTGGCCAATGCCTATAAAATTAACCAGTAACTATAACTAGTACTACAGTAAATGTGGTTGATCTCAGAGTTTTGTTGTTTTCTAGATCGCTTGTGCGTCGACGAAACCGAAACCGAATGTTACCCGTGAAATTGAAACTCAAACAAATAACGTGCCAACTTTTACTCTGGGAGGCGTCGAAAACGGAAACGACTCGAAACCGCCCCGTTCGGTCGCCCGCCGTCGTCCCAACGATCTCTCGCCGTTCGTCACGCAGGAACGTCGCCCGTCGATAAGCAGACGACGTAATTGCAGTCTTTCTCTGTCGCCTAGGATGAATCAGAATTTTACGTACACGGCCGACGAGCACATCGAGGATGGATCATTTTTAGAACCAAATCGACCAACTCAGGAACAGATTTATCGTCGAAAAACGTCTATGCCGAGTCGTCCGTCCGATCTACCTTTGCTATTCAGTCACAACGACGATAGCGCAAAACGACGGTACGGCAATTATAGTTTCTTTGGAACTATAGTCTTTCATTTGCGACAGCTTTCTGTTGATAGTCGGTGAGATTTTTTGTTTGTTTTTTTTAAGAGTTATCGACGGTCGATACGTCGGCGACGCCAACGAAGCGTCGTTCGAACAGCACACCGAGGAAATCGTACAAAGTTTCATGTCGTTGAGGTACGAACGAGAAACTCGCCAGTGGATGATGGAGGGCGCCTCGTCCGACTTATCGTCGCCGGGCTCCGTTTGCGAAACGCCGATCACTGCCGAATTTAATCAGGTCGCAGCACCGTTGAGGTAAAATACAAACAAATTTCCGTCACTATCTAGCGGTTATCGTAGTCCAATGGCTATAGTTCAACTAGGTTTGTTCAACTATAGTCAACTGAACAACTATGGTCTCTGATTCACTGTAGTCATTGGACTACTGTAGACTTTGGCCAGTGCATGTCTTTTGTTTTTGTAGCCCCACGACGACTATGTTCGCGCGAAAATTGGTACTGATCGCGGACGACCTCGAAGCTCGCCACGGTCCGAATTTGGATAAAATGGCTCGAAAGGCCGTGAAGGATTTAATCAAAGCTCAAGCCGCCGATGCAATGCAAGACGCTTTCGAGATCTTTCGCAAAATCGCTTGCCAGTAAGCCGGAAAAACAAAAATATCGTCGTCGGCCGACGATTAAAGCGATAAATTCTTTTCTAATCGGCAGAAATTTTTTACGTTAAGGTTTTTCGACCAAGGAACGATTACCTGGGCGCGTATAGTGACGTTGATGTCGTTCGGATATCGAATGGGCATGGCTTTATTTCGTCAATCGGTCAGCGGATTCGTATCCATGATAGTTCAGTTGGTTACTCGTTATATTTTGCTCGGTCCGATTCGCCAGTGGATCGTTCAACGAGGCGGATGGGTACAAAATTTTGTTTCATAATTATCTATACTTCTCCAGGGAATATAGTTGACCACTGACTATAGTTAAACACTTGACTACAGTCGTCCAGTGACTAGAGTCGTTTTTCAACTATAGTCACAGCCCGAGACCGATATTTTGTTTTCTTTAGTTCGCCGTTTTATCAGCTCGTTGGTCGACCGCCGACGAATATTGGAGTCAAGTTTGCTCAATTTATTTTTGGTCCGTCATCGTCGGCTCGGCGTTGACGCTCGTTGTGTTCGGCGCTCGCGGTAATAAATAACGACGTTTCTCATTTTTGCGGACCAAAATAACACGTTTTGGATCGAATTTCCTTCGCATCGGGATTATTTCGTTCTCATCTCGAATGTTTTTTTAAATTGTTAATTTTTTTCTCATTTCTAGCATTTTTATTGAATTTATTGTATTTTTCGATAAGTTTCAACTTTTTGCCCGATTAAGTGATCTTCAAACATTATTTGCTACAATGAAATTTAATTTTAGATTATTCCATGTTTTTTGCTTGCCTTTTTTGCCTTCGTGATATTTTTTTGTTTTCTTGATTGATTGTGGTGTTTTTGACCAAATGGGTCGTTTTCATGTTTGATAATTTTAAAAATCCGTGTTTTTTCGTGCCATTTTTTGAAAACGTAAGGCGGGTGCTTGAAAAAATATTATGCAACAACGTGGTAACTAAAAAAATTGTAAATAAAAATATTTTTTTGCTTTTGGAAAACTTTTTTTGAAAGTGGTTCGTCCACTGGATATGTTTTAAATTGTTGACCAATATGAAGACGAAAATTGACCTTACGTGACGTTTTCAGGAGCATTTATTTTGTTTGATTTGTTCGAAAATGGAAAAAGATGACTACGAGAAATTTTTGAGCGTCCATGAAATGCAATTGGTGCTTTCTGGCGTTCCATCGCACTTTTGGCCGAAATTGAACGAAAAATTGAAAAACGAGGTAAAAATTGGAAATATAGTTGTTGAGCGATTATAGTTGCTAATCAACTATAGTCTTATATTGTCAATTATTGTGATTGATCTTATATTCATTAGTTAACTAGTCGTTTAGCAACTATAGTCGTTCATCAACTGTAGTCATTGAACATATCAAACTGTTGTACCATATGCAGCTATTGTCTAATCAGTTATAGTATCAATTCTACTATAGCAGCTTAGCAATTATTGCAAATACAGAGCTTGTGTTTTTTGCTAGATTTTCGACGCCGGAGGCTATTTTTCCATGCTCTGTCAGCTGGAAGAGGACGATGATAATTTCATCCAAACCGACGGTGGTTTGTCGCCGTGCCGATCGGAATCTGGCTCGTCGATTTCCCCGCAAAATTCCAAATGGAAAGTCGTCGTTTGCAAGAACGACGGCGTTTCGACGACGGATCCTAATTGGTATTATTTTTGCGCCGTTTTGATGCTCGGTCACGAAGTTAAATTTGTTTGTCAATAGCATTTTCTTGGTCGATCACGCTTGGACGTTTAAATCGTACGAAGCCCGAAAGCACTTGAACGAAATTCCGGGCCTGCTGGAACGAATGTGCCAATTGCTGGATATCGAATCCGACGGCGAAAAGCGTGAAAATCTAGTGAACAGCGTTCTGGCTAAGATTTGGGATTATTGCCAGACATATTCTGTGCAAAGAGAGGATTTGGTGAGTCATCAACTAAATTTTGTTGAACAACTTTAGTCATTGTGCAACTATACTCTGTGGTCAACTATAGTTAGCTGTCTATTGTCGTCAATCGCCAACTATATTCAATGATCAAGAGCGACTATAGTCAGTGTCAACTATAGGCGTTGACCAACTATAGACCAACAACTAAGCAGTGATTGTTTGCAGCGAATTGAAGAACGTATGGCTCAGTGGTACGTCGTCGACGAATTCGGAAGTCGAATAAGACACAGTGACAAGCCAAATTTTCGCATGGTACCATTCTATTACGCGCCAGAACAGATTTCGTACAGTTTGCTTTTTCCCACAGTCAACGTTCCTTACGGAGGTAATTTTTTTTTGTCGTCATTGTGTCCCGTTCGGTGGCGAAATCTGGTCGCAATGGTCATTTTTGTTTAATTTCAGCCGAAATTACGCGAGATTTCGTCGAAGGTTCGTCGTACCATCACGCCGACTGGCGCCATTTTTATTTACTCCCGTGGTTTCCGAAAGATTTCTCTCATCTGCCGTCAAAATTCGTTCAGGCCGACGAAGATTTCTTTCGGCAAAGTCGCGAAAACGAAATTCTACCCGTTTCGATCGCCGCAACGCCCAAATCGACGTCGGGCAGGCGACTAAAAGTGTTTTCGGAACACGATAAATTGGCGAAACATCTTACGCATCCGTCGTTCGTCGTCGTCGAGTCGATGGACGACGCCGATGTCTTTTGGTTGCATAGACATTTCAAAGATTACAAGTAAATCAATGATCAACTATAGTCACGAAAGAACTATAGTCATTGGACAACTATAGTCGCTATACATCTATAGTCAAAGGACAACTATAATCACTGAACAACTGTAGTTACTGATCGACTAATAGTCAGACACTGTTGATTTAGAAATTTGGTCGAAACGAGACCCGACGCGTTCATCAACCAGTTCCCCTACGAATCAGTTCTTACTGTTAAAGATTTATTGGCAGCTTGCGTCCATGCCGCGTACGATAGTCACAACGCTGCCGCGGACGAAAAGTGTTTGGATTTTGCGCCCGCATGGTTCCCGATGACGTTCAATTTACGGCACGAATTGCCGCAGTTCGTGTCATATTTTCAAGCCAGAGAAAAATTGTAAACATTTCTCGTTTTTGTTCGTAGTGAACGTTTTCAATCAAGTTTATGGTCAAGTTTTATCACTTTTCTCTGTTTTTAATTGCAGAGATTTGGATAATACGTGGATCATTAAGCCGTGGAATCTGGCTAGAGGATTAGACACGTACGTGACGAATAGCTTGAATCAGATAATCCGGATAATCGATACTGGTCCAAAAGTAAATTCAATGGAACTATAGTGTGAGCAACTATAGTTTCTAAGCAACTATAGTCATCACGCGTGACAATAGTTGAATCAGGATCTATAGCTATAGTCTAATCAACTATAGTGCTTAACACTATATAGCCGCTGGATAACTACAGACCTACGATCCGTTCAGCTGGTCTCCCATATGGAACTATAGTCTCTTCAACTATAGTGTTGATCGCTTTTTTAGATTGCTTGCAAGTATTTGGATGATCCTGTTTTGTTTTTTCGCTCGGATATCAACGCTTGGGTGAAATTCGATCTTCGCTTTATCGTTCTTTTGCGATCGGTTAATCCGTTGAAGATTTACGTTTACGATCGGTTTTGGCTTCGATTCGCTTTAAAGCAAATCACTTTTCGTAACTTTTTTGCTCGTTTCCGGGCTAAAAGCCGTTCTTGTTTTCAGAAACTTTTCTCTGGACGATTTGGATGATTACGAAAAGCATTTCACTGTTTTCAACTATTTGGATAAATCTAAAATTCTACAGGTACAGTACGAACTACGGTAACATTCCGAGGTCTTACGGTAGATTCAGTTCTGTCGATAGTTTCGTGTTTTTTTTGTTCGTTAATCGTTTTGAACGGTCACTTTTTTTGAAGATGTTTTGCGACGATTTCGTCGAAGAATTCAAAAAACAATATCCCGAACAAAATTGGGGCGAAATTCTATCGAAAATATACACGTGCATAAAAGAAACGTTCGCCGCCGCTTGTCGATTCCCTTCGCCCAAAGGCTTAACTCATTTACCTCAAAGTCGAGCCATGTACGGCGTGGACATGATGTTGAAATGGTCCGTCAACGAAAAAGGTAACTGACTATAGTTGATCATTTTTAGTGTCTACAGTTCACGCATCCACTGGTTATAGTTGATTATTCGCCACTGATTATAGTTGATTCCTCTCCATATAGTTACCTATTCCTCTCTGGCTATAGTTGCATGTTTCTCTCTTGACTTAAGTTGATAGTTGAGCACTGTCTACAGTTGAAGTTGAAAAGTCACTGCCTGTTTTTTGTTTTTAGGCGAGAAAACGATTCATCCGGTCATGTTGGAAGTGAATTTCATGCCCGATTGCAATCGCGCTTGCGACTATTACACGGATTTCGTGAATTCAGTTTTCGAAACTCTATTCCTCGATGAAATCAACGAAAATCTGCCCGTGACCCTTTTGTGAGATGTCCATGAGAATTTTTGCTTTTCAAACTCATTTTAATGCTTGTTTTACGTTCTACTGTTTTTTAACGTATTTGGTACAAAATAAGTAGTTAACAGAGAATAAAATTTAACTTTAAAAAAAGAGTTTTGAATTTTTTTCCAAAAATACATTTATAAAAACTTATTTCGGGACCATTTCGAATTAATTGAAACGAAATATCGGCGATTTTCAGATGGATTACGGTAGGTTCCTTGCAGATCACGAAGTCCAATTAGCTCTCAGCGGCGTACCTGATCGTCTTTGGCCAACTTTGTTTCGAAAATTGGACCAAGAGGTTACGGTTTTCGTACGTAAAAATGTCCAATTTTATTCCAAAAGTTGCTATTGCATGCAGGTTTTCGATGCTGGAAATTATTTCTCGATGATGAAAGTTGTGGTCGAAAATGACCATTTAAATGAAAAAAATGACCAAATGAAAGTTTTTTGCAACGTAGACGTGTCAGTTTCTGATCCAGATTGGTAAAAAATGAAAGACTAAAATATATCGGGAGAACTATAGTCGCTGAACAACTACAGTTCATCGGACAACTATATTCACTGGTCGGCTAGTGTTTGAACAACTTCAGCCCACTGATCAACTATAGTTTTGCGACAACTGTAGTTACTGGTCAACTATAGCCACTGGACGATTGTAGTCACTAGACAACTATAGTCAGTGAACAACTATTTATGGGCTATCTCTTAGCGTATTTTTAATTGACCACGCGTGGACTTACATGTTGACCGATGCGAACGAAATTTTGACCAGTAATTTGAATTTATTAAATCGGATGTGCTCCTTGATGGACATCATCGTTGACGAAAATGACCCGGTAGACGAACTTGTGGAGCTCGTTTTGGACAAAATGTGGTTGTACAATCAAACTTATTCCATCGAAAAACTAGAAATGGTAACTGTAAAGAACCTGAAGCTCAATTTTCTTAAACCCTGAGGGTCATTTTTGATCGTCAGGACGTCGAGCAAAGGGTACCAGTGTGGTATATCTTGGACGAGTTCGGAAGTACAGTAAGTCACGACGACAGTCCAAATTTTCGCCTCGTTCCATTCTATTACGGGCACCAACGAATTTCGTACTCGCTACTGTTTCCGATAAAAGATGCTCAGGCTGGCGGTATACTGTAGTTAGACAGTGACGTGAAAAACAAAATCGCGTACGATTTTCGTTCAGAAGAGGTCACTCGCGATTTCATTTCCGGCTGTCGCGACGAAAGATTGAGGCCATTCATGCTTCTACCATGGATCCAAAAAAGTTTCCATGATCTTCCGTGGAGTTTCAAAGAACCAACTGAGGACTATTTTAAAGTCAGTGTCATGCAACTATAGTCTCAACGCAGCTATAGTTTCTATGCAACTGTAGATTCTTGCAACTATAACCTCTACGCGACTATAGCATGCGCACCTATAGCCTCTAAGCAACTATAGCTTCTCTGCAACTATAGTCTCTATTCGACAGCAGGATATGGCAGGTTTTTGACCGTTTCGAACGTTTTCAGAACCGTCTTACTGTAGACGTGTCCCCTACAGTAATCCCATCGTGGAAACATTCGTGGAAACCGAAATTGCCCCTAAATGTTTACATGGACAACCCAAAATTGCGAGAAAATCTCACTGACCCATGCTTCCGAGTGGTCACTTCTTTGGAGTTGGCCAACGTGCTTTGGTTTGATACTCATTTCGACGAGTTCCAGTACACGTTTTGAAAGAATTTAGCTCGATTTTTGGTTCTAAAATAGTCCTTATCTAGAACGATTTTCGAATCGAACCGAAGTATTTTCGTAAATCAATTTCCGTACGAAGAACTGTTGACGGCCAAAGATTTGTTGGCCACTGTGGTTCGAGCGGCTTATGCAAATGAGGCTCAAAATTCGTCCTCAATGGTCACTGAACCTCCGTGGTTAGCTCCAACATTCAACCTGAAAACTGAACTGCCCGAATTCGTATCTTATTTTCAAAATCGCCAGAAACTGTAAGTTCTGATATTTTGCATGTAAGACGTATTGTCTGGTGACATTTTTTGTTTCTTTTGCAGCGGACTGGACAATACTTGGATTGTGAAACCGTGGAATTTAGCTCGAGGCATGGATACATGCGTGACGAATAATTTAAACAAAATCATTAGGTTGAATGATACTGGAAGAAAAGTAGTGTCTATAGTTGACAATTCATCACTGTCTATAGTCGATGCTTCGTCACTCGCTATAGTTGATGGTTCATCACTACCTAGAATTGAGGCTCATTAATGACTATGGTTGATTGCTGATCACTGACTATAATTGATTTCTTATAACTGTCTATAGTTCATGGTTCATCACTGACTATAGTTGACTGCTGATAGCTGACTACTGACTATAGTTGATGGTTCATCACTGACTATAGTTGATTGCTGATCACTGACTATAATTGATGGATCATAAACTCTCTATAGTTCATGGTTCATCGCTGACTATAGTTGACTGCTGATGGCTGATTACTACTTATTGATTACTACTGATTACTATATAGATATAGTATAGATGATGGGTCCAGTGACTATAATTGATGACTTTTGCAGATAGCTTGCAAATATATCGAACGACCTTTGCTGTTTTTGCGCGACGACACTCAACAGTCGGTGAAGTTCGACATGCGTTTCATTGTAATGCTGAAGTCTACAAATCCCTTACAACTTTTCGTTTATAATCGATTTTGGCTACGATTCGCCTTGAAGTGATTACGTTTCTTTGTGAATTTGTTTGAATTTTTATCTTCAACTTATCTAAATCGCGCCAAATTCTTGATTCAGGGAATTTTCATTGAACCAACTGGATGATTATGAAAAACACTTCACCGTCTTTAATTATTTGGATTCAACAAAAATAAAACAAGTTTAGTGACTGGATATCGTATTTTAAAGAGGAACTTTTTTCATTCAAATTTTGAATCGATTTTGAGATGTACTGCGACGATTTCGTGAAGCAATTCGCCCAACAATATCCGGATCAAGATTGGCTTACTGTAGAAAAAAGTATCCACGCAGTCATCAAGGAAGCCTTCGTGGCCGCGTGCCGTCGCGATCCTCCGAGAGGGTTCGGGAATTTTTCGCAATGTAGAGCCATGTACGGTATCGACATGATGCTCCAGTGGAACACAAACGACGAAGGCCAGTGAACAATTTCTGCTTGCTTCGCTTATTACTGAATGATTTTTTTGCTTTCAGGAGATAAATATCTTCAGCCGATTTTGTTGGAAGTGAACTTTATGCCAGATTGCGTTCGAGCGTGCAACTATTATCCGGACTTCGTGAATACAATATTCAAAACTTTGTTTTTGAACGTTAGTGTTGAGAATTTGCCCGTTACTCTTTTGTGAAAACAAATAAAGCGCATGCAACGATTTAATAAGTTGACGATTTTGTTGGATCATCACGGCTAACAGGTGATGTTCTATCATAGCTGACGCTTCATCACTGACTATAGCTGATGTTTCTTCACTGACTACGGCTGATAGTTCATCCCTATTTATAGTAGCTAAATCGACTGTAGTTCGACTCATCGACTCATAACTGACTATAGTTGATACTTTCTCGCAGACTATAGTTGATGTTTCATCACTGTTTATATTTGATACTTCCTCACTGACTGTAGTTGATGGTTCATTACTGATATAGTTGATACTATGTCACATCATTGACTACAGTTGATAGTTCATTATGTAGTGATATAATCATATTCATTTTCGATGATCAAGTACTCTGATCAAGTCATATTCCTACAACAACATTTCTTACATCGGAAGACTTGTCTTTGAACTGGGTATCACTAGTTCTAGCTTATAAATACTTTGTGCTCTAATGGTATACCCAGTCTCCATTCACTTGCTTATCGCTTATCTTACATATAATAACGTGTAGCATAATGATTTCTTGAGTTGTGATATAATCACGTCAATATAGGTCACATCAACAAGGGATTGTCCTTCCTCCGGCGGTTAGACTGTCTTCTTGACGGCTTCGCTCTCCTGCTTGCGAGCGTCCGTGCAGCCAAGCTATCTTCGCCTCAGCAGGCCGTATCAATAGCTCTGTACACAACAACCAAGAAACAAAGTCTAATCATCAGTTCATTGGAGTTTCTGTACTTCATTGCAGGTTCCACCTCTGAAGAAGAAACACTTCGATTCTACACTTCAATTACTGAATACAGTTGGTGCTTCATCACTGGCTATAATTGATGCTTCATCACTGCATATACACAAGTTAATGCTTCATCACATCACTGACTACAGGGTGATTGATCAGAAATGGCTATATGTATAGTTGACGTTCCATCAGTGACTGTAGTTGATGGCTTTGTCACTGACTATACTTGCGTTGATGTTCCGCCGAACTAACAGTGAATAAAATCGGCTAAGGTGAAAGAAATCACCTTTGTGCTCGAAAAACTGTTGGAATGGTCACTACATTTGTTTGCCATCTGCGCTTTTGTCTTTTGTTTCGCTTCAGACTATGCAGCGGTCTGGGTAATTGGACGCTGGATGGGATAATCTATACGTCGGCAAATGGTCGAATCTATTATCGGCGACATTGGCGCCTTTATCCAAACGAAGAGATAGGCCAAATGGGCGTTTTCTCCCCCTAGCCGAATCCCAGCGAGGAACGCCTGAGCGCGTCATGTCAATGAAATATTCGTCGAACATCTTGGCTTCCATCCGCCAAGCCCTGCATTTTGCTTTTAAAGTTTGTTTTCAATGTTTTCAGGTAGATACTGTACCGTATTTATTCTAATGAGAGACGTACCTTCAGTCGCATTGAAAAAATAAGAGACGCTCTCTAATGAGAGACATGTATCTCATTTCTATATTAAGGATTTCTATAACTAGCAATTGATCGCAAAAATGCATTTCTGTGGCTGTGGTAAATGAGTCTGCTGCTGGCGACCCAAATAAGCATACCTAGTTTATCGAATCGAGAAAAATGTCCGAAACGTCAAAAAAACATTTTAAAAAATATTCCTTGATTATAAATGGAAAGCCGTTGAAGAAGCTGAAAAATCTGGAAACAGACAAGTAGCTGAACAGCTAGGCATAAATGAATGCATGGTTAGAAAATGGCGTAAAGACAAAGAAAAATTGTGCCAATTTACCGAAAATAATTCGACTACCCAAAAGAGGTTTAAAATGGATGGAGGTGGAAGAAGAATAAAGAATAAAGATTTAGAAACGGCACTGAAAAACGAAATTTTGTCAAGGCGGATGAACAGACTTCCAGTTACTTGCAAATGGATCATGTATCGTGCTGCACTCATATTTTCAGATCTCGTTCAAGATGGTGAATGTGAAGATGGTTCTTTTCAAGCAAGCCGAGGTTGGCTCCAAAAATTTATGAACAGAAATAATTTTACGATTCAGAGACGTATTACTGTTTTTTCGCCTTGTGTGAACAACAATGGCCGAATGGCTTGCAAGTGGTAACCAACAGTTAACGAAGGCTGGTAACATGAAGCCAGCGTCGTTAGAAACAATTTTTCAATGGATTCTAACTTCTAACTGCATGGCAGTCACTGTCTATAGAACTTATTGCTAAATCTTTCTCGTCGTGTGGCGTAAACATTGCAACTGATGAATCACAAGATTCTGAAATTGCATGTTTAAAAGCGGGGCAACCTTGTGAAGCAGGAAAATCTTTGTTAGATGAAAGAATGAAAACTTTACACAAAGATGTATTCGAAGGAAGTTAATTTGGAAGTTGTCGAAGATTCGGAACAAAATATTATTAATGAAAAGCTGTAGATGAGATTGAATCGGATGATGATGAGATTAATTTTAATGTACAATACTTTAAGCATGTGAAAATTTTTATTTATACCATAGATTTGGTGTTGAAAACTATAAGAACGTTGATATTCTATGCATTGAAATAATGAGAGACGTCCTCTAATGAGAGACACACCTTCAGTCGCATCGAAAAAATAAGATATGCATCTCTTATTAGAATAAATACAGTACTTGCTGTTTGGAAGCCGAACAATGATATAGGAAAGATATAATCCAAGTATTTTTAATGTTCCAGTCACACATTTCGTGTGACTATGCAAAAAATATTGTGGTGTACAACCAGCAGTACGGGTAATACGAACCCGTGCAAACAAGTTAAAATAAAAATCACGTCGAAGGCACTGAATAGACTGCATAAAACGGTTGCTTATATATAAACTGTTCACCTATTTTATGGGTGAACATGTAGCGTTTTGTCTCATTATTGACTTCATGTGAATGGAATGTAGATATTCACCCTTGGGGATCAATAACTCGCGATTTTGTATTTTTTTTTATCTAACACTTATAGTTTAGTTTCGAATTCATTTTAGTTTACAAGCTAATTTGAGAATGTCTTTAAGATTCGGTTTGTTAAAACTCGCTTATTTTGACTTAACATATGCTGGAGCGCTTTCTCTAATCGCTCATTCTCTAATTCGATGATTGCAAACGTTTTTTCTTCAAACTTCATGCTCCAAAATCGTAGGTAGGTGCTTGGCAAAAACGTCCGTCCACCACGTCCACGCGGTGCTGAGTGGACAGTAAAAGCTTATATATTGACCAACGGTGGCGATTATTGAGTTTCACCCAATGCGAATCTTTGCAGACACACAATCGTGACTTTTTTGATGGATATATAGCACAAATCAATTTTAGACAGTGACGTTTTTTACTTCTGTAGCCCATTCACAACTGTAGCTGCAATAAAAGTACAATAATCCTCAAGCTAATAATTCCAATCTGTTTTCGTATATTAATTTTTAGGCTTGCAGGATGATACAGACGTCGGATTGCTATCTAACTGAATCTAGCCGCACGCTCAAAAATCAGTATCTGAATTCGGATTGTAAATCTCACCTTTTAGGATTATTGTACTTTTATTTGTGACAGTATTTTAGATTGAAATCTCAACCTGAATCTGAAAATTTCATATTAAACAAAAAGTCGGTGCTTCGCCAGCGCGTAACACGTGACAAAACTGAAACAATTTGCGTAGAAATATCTTTTTGCAAAATTTGCGCAATTTGATCCATCGCCGTATCGGGTTTTCGAGTCGATGGCCCACGAAAGCGGCGAGAAAATAAACTACGAACGCCATCGTTTCCCGCACAGCATCGTCTGGACGCCGATCCCTTGTATTTCGTAAGTTTGATTTGAAAACAAATTTCTTGTTTGATTTTCAACTTCCGAGCAATTTTCTTTTATTTGTCGTCTTTTAGATGGCTTTTTCCGTTCATCGGCCATATGGGGATCTGTATGACGTCGGGCGTGATAAGAGATTTCGCCGGATCGTATTTCGTTTCGGTACGACGCGAAATAAAAATACAAAAATTGTGTTTTTAAAATTGCATTTTCGCGCAGGAAGATGAAATGGCGTTCGGCTGGCCGACGCGATATTGGCAATTGGACTTAAGCAAATGTAACGGCGGCTCGTCGTCGTGGGACAAATCCGTTTTAGAAGCGTCCGACGAATACAACCATAGAGTGGTAATGCAACTATAGTCCGCTTTCAACTATAGTCGTCGTACAACTACAGACAGTGATAACTCGTCAACTATAGTTACAAAATTATCAACTATAGACAAGTCGAACTAAAGAGAGTGCCGGGCCATCAACTATAGACAAGGATAACTATCAACTATGGTCAGTTAAATACCATCAACTATAGACAATGATGCCTTGAACTATTGTTTTATTTGCAACTGTCCTGTCAACTATGGTTGTGCTTTTTTGCTAGCATAACTTGATTTGCGATAATTGTCACTCGCACGTTGCCATGGCATTGAACTCCATGAATTACGACGGTTCCTCGTCGTGGAACATGGTCAAATTGGCACTATACGTTTTACTCAAAGGCAAATACGTTAGGTATGATAGCCGGTGGAAATTTTTGTTTTTAACTTCCTGGATCTAACTCAATTTTCACTTTTCAGTTGCGTAGGCTGGTTGAAACAATGGTTGCCGTTTTTAATCCTCGTATCGATCATTGTCGTTATTGTTTTCGTGTTGCCAGTTTTGGCCAAGAATTGATGAAAATAAAACAAAAATTTCAACTGGACAATCAATTTTTGAGGTAAAAAACTGTGTTTTTCAATAAATGCCTTAATATAAGTCAAAATGATGAAAAATCATGCACTTTTCTGAACATAAAGTGTTGAGAAACCTTTTCAACTGAACCGTTTTCGAATCATGCATTTCGTAAATCATTTTTGCAACTTTCAGGCGCTGAAAATATTTTTGTTTCTTTTTCAGACACTAAAAAAAGAAATTTTATTTGTAAAATTTGTTTCGTTTGTCGTCTACTTGTGTCTGTAAATGAAATAAAGTATTCACTGTCTGTTTTATGTATTTTTTGCTCGTTTCGAACGTTGCGAAGCAAATTTTATGTCTGAAACTTTGTTTTTCGATGTCTTTTCGTGAAACTATGTCTGGGATTAAGAAAATGACTCATCCGCTTTTGAATCCCGGCCGACTGATAAGCATAGTCGATTCTCAGTGGCGGACGGCTCAACTACCGTACGACGATATCCGGGTACCATTGGACGAATTGCCGGATCCGGATTCCGAGAATGGTCCTCAGGAAACGTTGAAAGAATTGGAGAAGAAATGGACCGACTTAGGATTGCAGCGAGTCGAAACCACGGGCCAATCGTCGTCGTCGTCCGCGGTCATAAAACAAGGATACCATCCGCCGAAACAATTATTTTAAAAGAAATTTCGAGGCGGCTACAGCTTGTTTTCTTGTATTTTGTTCAATAAACTATAAAATAAACCTGGCAACGTTATGTTTGAAGCGGAAAATTTGTTTGAAACGATTTTATATCAACGTTCAACTATAGTTCAAGGGCAACTATCGTCCGTTTAGAAATCGTTTTTCTAGCCAGATCTCGATTGCTCTCGACATGGAAGCTGATTACGACTTGGTTGGGGATGGTATCAGCATTGATAAAGTAAGTTTCACAATTTTGCTTGTTTTGAACATCCTTTTGACAATTTTTTTGTGTTTTTTTTCATTATACAGGTCGATCCAATCAATCAAAAACGTCTGTTGACTTTCATTAACTTTTGGCTGTCGAACGTCGCGAAATTTTTAAATCGAATGTCGCACCAGTGCGAAACTATGTTGCAGAACGTGGATCGAGAATTGCAACGTTTGGAAGCTTCGATGATCTTGTTGGAGTCGAAAGTAGGACGCAAAATGTGCGCGTAAATTTACTTTTCTCGGCACATTTTTGCTTCACTTTCCAGTTGGCTTCGATTCCTGGCTTAGAAGCCGAAAATAAAGGCGAACCTCAATCGAAACTTTTGCCACTGGAAATCAAAACAAAATCTGAAGAAATCAGCAAAATCGACGAAATCGTTTCGCCGCCCGATCCTCATCCAAATCCACCTGTTAAGGCGACCGAGGAGCAAAAACCCGCACCGACCGCTTTACCTTCCCTGGAAAACGACGAACGTTACGCGAAGTATTTCAAAATGATCAAGATGGTGATATAAAAAACAAACATTGCGCGCTGGCCTGTGAATTAACGAGCTTCTGCTGATTTCAGGGCATTCCATCGATGGCGGTCAAACAAAAAATGGAAATGGAAGGAATCGATCCATCGATCCTCGAGTAAGTCGTCAACTATAGTTGTCAATGGTGATGAACTACAGTTGTCAGTTGATGCGAACTACAGTTGTCAATAGATGGATTAGTTATCAATTGATAGACAACTGTATTTGTCAATTACTGAACGGCTGTAGTTATCAATTGATGAACGAACGACTATACTTCAATTGATGGGAACTATGGTTGTCAGTTGATTTGAACTATAATTGTCAATTGATTGACGACTATAGTTGCCAACTACCATGTTGTCTAATGATGGTTTCTGGTTGTTGGATAGCAACTATAGTTGCCCACTGGTCAGCAGCTGTAGTTACCCGTTGGTTAGCAAATGATGATGGGTTTTTTGTTTTTAGCAATCCAAATGCCGCTCAATCGTCTGTCGACAGTTCGAAGCCAGCGAAAGACGACGACGATTTCGGGGACTCTGATTCATCAGAAAGTTCGTTCAGCGACTGAAATTAGTTTTTTTGTTCCTTCATTCTGGTCATTAACCGATTTAATTAAGTTTTATCTGTTGATTTTATTAAAAGTATTTTTAAACAAAATTTACACGGGTAACGAAAGTTATGTCGTATCGGATGGAAAACGTACAAAAATCATCACAAATTTTGTTTTATCCCGAACATCCGCGGCATCCGCAATGAACGCATTCAATGATACGACCCTAAAAAAGGGACTAGCTTGCATTAGTTCACGGACGACTATAGTTCACAGACAACTATAGAAAATGGGCACAGTATAGTTCGAAATTAACTATAATTCGTACTTACAGCTCTCAGGAGACATTGTTTCCGGACAATTGTGTTTTAAGAGAACTATACTTAGCATGCAAATAATTAAAAATGATTAGCTAACAAACTTACTTCTTCCATTTTCGTCTTGGGAACGCGACAAATGCAATTCGTGCCGAAATTCGTATCTTTCGTTTGAATGCATCTCAGGCAACATAAACTTTCGTATCCCGCTTTTTTCCATTTGGCGATCAAGGCGGCGTCGGCCAGTTTTTCGTCCAAGCAATATTGGTACAGTTCTAAAACAAAAAACGCGTTTGAAAATGCAAAAAAATGAAACGTCACGTTTTAAACCGGAAAAAAACAGGTTAAAACATCGAATGACCAGAAATATAAGGACAGATTTGTTGTTTTTACCTTTGCTTATCGCCTTCCGTTTGTAAAACAAATCGAACAAATAACGGGAACGTTGATGATGATTGCGAAAAATCGGCCACAAAGCTTCCGAGCGACGTTTGCCTTCGTGACTGTCGGTTTCGGCTTCGCGCATTTTCTCGGCGAACTCCTCGAGCGTCGGCTCGATCAGTTCCCATCCTTCCGGCGGCTGTTTTCGACTACGGCGAACTTTCGGCATTTTTTTCGTTTAGAAAACGTTGAAACGAGCTAAAAATCGACGAATTTCAGTTTTCGGCACAATACAGAAAATCTAAATTTTCATTAAAACTTGCGGTGTAAAGTAAACTTGTAAACATTTCGTCAAATACGAGTAAGAAAAGGCGAACCTGCGCATCGATAAAAAAATTCAAGGTTCATCTACCATAATATGAAATGTAACCTTCAAAATTATGCCAAGATTGGTGAATGGGAATTAAAGCAAAATTTTTGTGAAAATATCAACACGAAAGAGTCAACATGGTCAAGGAGAATATCGAAAAGAATTCTGGATAGAAGGACTTTGATGAAACTGAATTCTTTCTCTTGTGTAAGTGAAAGTAACATTTATTTGTTTGTATTCAAGAAGTTTGGACAGCGTAATAACATGGATAAAGTCAATTAATTATTCACTGTCCCAAGAAATATTTCCATATTTATGAAGCCGTTCAATTCGTCAAATGTTATATCGTCAATGATAATATTGTTGCCTGGAAGATAAATTTAGTGGATAGTAATACAAACTCAGTTTGTGCAGCATTATTAATTTATTAACTGTAGATATGTGCAAAATACAAATTAAAGCAGAATATATTTCGATTAAATGTCACCTTGTAATCATTAAAGTTACATAAACAGGAATGTTAGACCAATAAACAAACTTTACGAAGTAAACATACATTCCATAAACAGAACTATTAATAATTCAAAGTTAGTGTCAAAGTGGAAGACGAATGACTATCATATTATGAACTTCGTCATCTCCACCAGCGAAACTTCGAAAGGAAATTCAAGAACGATGACCAAATATCCAAGGACAAGAGCCACAGGCAAGGTCCAGCGACGATCAATGGAGGAAGGATTAAGTATATATAAGCGGCCGCCAAAAATGAGAATCATTCAGTCCAACCCTTACAATCTAGTGCTTGATCACATTATATCATCATTACTGTATGCAATCGTTGTTTTACTAATTTCTTGTATTGGTAGAGTTCACAGTTGGTGTATTGTTGCGGTTGTTAACATCTAATAAAGGTTCATACCCATTGTTGTTCGCATGCTCATATAAAGTTACCTCACTAACCGAGCACCACTGTAACAAATGGCGAGCGCTGATAGGATCGAGTTGGGAATCAACTGATCGCAGTCGCATATCGTTCAACAAGTTTTGACCGAAACAAAACTTCTGAACCCAAAGAAAATGACCAGATATGACGGATCAACTACAAAAAGCAAAGTGGATGGCAATCAACAAAATCCAACCAGTAAAGGCGAACAATCCAAGCGAAGGGAGAACCAAAGACCAATAAACGCATGGATGGGATGCAATCAACCTTCAAATACTGTCCCATGGCCAAGGAGCAGTGTTCAAAGGAAAATCACTGTCGAACATGTGCAACATTGTATCGGTTCCTGTGAGATTGATGAAAAGGCAGCACAATAGAATGAAATGAACTATCAACCACAACATCCAGGGGATGTTCGAAACCACAGTAGCACACTCCCATCAGAGGGCAGGATTAATGAAGAAAGTTCTGACCCATCTGAAAACCGTACATTGAAATCTCAAATCGACTACAGTACAGGAAGTGCAAAACAATTTATTTGAGGAGGAAAAGGAGCAAAAACAAGAGCCACAAAAAACAAAAATGTTGGCTCATCTCATTCAGAGAATAGAAAATTGGCAAGGAAAATTTCCAACGTCGCCTCCGCCACAGGACAGAGCGCTACAGTCCAATATGATGACACAAACGAAAAAGAAAAAGGGTTAAAAAGTGAACTCTCAAAGCTGATGTTGGTCAATGATGAGATGGGTAGAGTCAGTACAGTAAACTCTCGTTAGAGTGACTACCCTATATCGTGACATTCGATATAGGGGCTGATTTTGCTCAGTCCCTGCCAAAATCCCTATCTTTGTGTGTATTAAAATCATATAGTGCCTCTCTTTGTTGTCTTTAGTGAAGTATTTTTTTGTCCCATTGATATATGCATGCAATAAAAAACTCTCTTTATAGTACAAGTGAGTCTCTTTAGAGTGAAAACAAAAATGCAAATTCAACCAATAGTGTTCACATGAACTTTTTCACAAAGATAAAACACTCAATGTTTGAAAACTTTTTGTCACTTATTTGTAAGTCATAAACCTAAAATGTTTTCATCAAAACGAAAATCGTTGTCAATTGAACAAAAATTAGGCTATAACTCATCTGCGGGGGGCAACTATATTTTGGGAGGAGAGAAACCTTACCCGATTTGATGAAGAACTATAAGCCCGAAGATGTTTATAATGTTGATGGGACAGGACTATTTTATCGCTTGCTGCCGGATAAAACTATGACGTACGAGGGAGATAGCTGTTCTAGTGGGGAGAAAAGTAAAGATCGCATTACAGTTTTAGTTGGTGCTAACATGACTGGCACTGACAAGCTTCCGTTACTTGTCACTGGAAAGTCCTCGAAGCCTCGTTGTTTCAAAAACATAAAAACATTACCAGTTAATTATACTGCAAATTTAAAGGCCTGGATGACTGGTGATTTTCGAAGACTATATCATTAAATAGGATCGCAAATGTTTTCGACAGAACCGTAAAATCTTGGTTATAGTTGATAATTGCTCAGCTCACCCTCGCGTTGATAATTTGAAAGCGATTCAGTTGGTTTTTCTTTCTCCGAATACGACGTCAATTACTCAACCTATGGATCAAGGGGTAATTCGTAACTTGAAGATTTTTTACAGAAAGCAAATGTTGAAAAAACTAATTCTTGACATTGAGCAAAACAAAAGTTGCGTCCTTTCAATCCTCGATGCTTTGATCATGCTAAAACGAGCTTGGTCGTCAGTGAAAGAGGTTACAATTGCTTACTGCTTACTGAAAAGCTGCATTTGTCGAAGCGTCGAACAATTTAATCACTGAAGACGTTGATGAGCAAGTTGAAATGATAAATTTGTGGGACAATTTGACAAATCTTGCCTTAATCCTCAAATCGCAACATGCAATGATTTTATCGATGCTGACAATGATCTCACAATGCAAGACATGAGGCAAAATGTTGATTTATTCTCTTTGAACGAAGGTGAAGTTCAGTGATGTTGAACTTGAAGAAGCTGATGATGAAACCAATGATGCAACTAATAGCATTACTGTAGAGCCACCAACTGTTTACAGTGTGCGTTTACAGTTAGAATCAATTCGAAGTTTTTTGATGTCAAAACCTGACACTGACGAGGGAACATTTCCAACTGAAACTCGCAAATTCGAACGAGACCAAGTGCATTCGATAGAGAATTTGACGCTGAGT
>JAQGBA010000436.1:0-35274 GCA_034698125.1 Prionchulus punctatus | reverse complement strand
TTTACTCGTTTCCTTGCCAGAAGTTTTTAAATGATGCTAACTTTTTATGCGACTTGCCTGTTCTCATGCCTTGGTGAATTTTTTTTTACATGTTATGTTCGTATTGGCATTTTTTGTGTAACTTTTTCTTGTTTCAGTTTTGTGCACGAATGGCCAAAAGTGCGGTACACGTACCATGCAGTTAGAACCATTGTCGGACATTTCTGAAGTTAGTAAAATCTTTAATGGTGATGAGGCAGTTCCGCATTCGTGGCCGTGGATGGTAGCTTTGGAGTATAATAGGAAATTTATTTGCGGCGGCAGTTTAGTTGACAAACAATTCATCATTACAGCAGCTCATTGCGTCGTCTGGAACTCGTAAGTAGACTGTTTGCTCATAAAGCTGATGAAGAGGTTGATTTTTTTACTTTTCAGATTAAATCCTGCATTGTACAGGGTTAGACTCGGGGTGCACGATGTTAGCAATGATGATGGCTTGATTGTCAGAGTGACAGCGATCATCGTTCATCCATTCTTTTCTAAAAGTTTTAAATTGCCTTATTATAAAAATGCGACAGCACCCGCTTATAATTTAGCTCTATTGAAACTTGATCATCAAGTTCAACTAGCCAACCATATAAATACAGTATGCCTTCCAACTTTCGACGTTGCCAGTGGAAAAAGGTGCGTTGTCACTGGTTGGGGACGAATAAGCCAATGTAAAAGTCATTAATTTTTTTCCTGCACATTTTCGTCACTAACTAGCTAAATGTGTTTCCAGTCGGCGGCTTTTCCAATACTTTGCAAGAAGCGGTCGTTCCCATTTGGGACAATGCGATTTGCAATGTAAAGAGATTTTGGAGAGGTGTCATTGATTCTAGCATGCTGTGCGCTGGATACGAGGGTGGGAGACAAGCTGCGTGCAGAGTCAGTACTTTTACATTAATCTTTGAGAATAGCCCGATGTCAAGTTGCTGAAGCAAATTTGTTGTCCAGCTTTGAGCATTTAGTGGCATATATTATGAAATCATTTCCGTTTAAGGGTGACTCCGGCGGACCTTTGGTTTGTGAATACAACAATCAATGGCATTTGCAGGGTGTTGTTAGTTGGGGAGTCGGATGTGGCGATCAACTGGATGTTTATCTGAGAGTGGCACCATTTACCCCTTGGATTACGAATGAAATTACTAAAAATCACTCTTGACGCTGCTTTTTTTTAGTAATATTATATTTTGTATGTACTAAAATTGATTTAACACTAATTGCTTATAAGATTTATTTTTGACAAACATTAAGTGGGTGTCAGTTTGTTGAAAAGAGGTGAACAAAGCAAATAAATATTGTTTAAGCCAGACTAGACAACTTTCTAGACAACAACTACTAGACAACTAGACTACTACGACTAGACAACAACTTACAAGGGAACCTCACGGGGTGACACCTCAAGTTGTAAGTCTGACTGCGTGGGCCATGTAGTGTGCTAGTAGGGAATACCGAAAACAAGTATTAAATGTGCATCTCTACGGCCAGTAGCCAGTAGATGACCAATGAAATACCCTTCATACAATATAAGAACCACTGTTTTACTGTTGCGTTTATTAGCCGAGTGTAGCTGAGTGGTTCGGCAGTGGGTTTGCAATCACAGCACATCATGCATACAGGTTCAACTCTCCCCATTTTCAATCTTTCTCTCGCTGTTTCTCACTGATTCTGACAATAATTAATGTTTACTTTTTGTTCTCACTGTTTCAGACACTGTAGTTTCCATCTACATTTTGCTCTTACTACTTCAGACACTGTAGTTTGTCGTATGCTTTTTGCTCTCACTGCTGTTGTTCTCTCACTGGTTTGCTATCGCTGTAGTTCTGCATAGTGGTTATTTGTGTTGAAAAGCTTATTATCATTACAACATCAATAGTTTTGCATAATATAATCAGACTTCTATTTGGTACGGTTTGCGAACAATTCCTTGCAAACAATTCATCGCAAGACAATTCATCGCAAGACAATTTATCGCAAACAGTTCGTCGCAAACAATTCATCGCAATGGTCAATTCCTCACGAGGTCAGTTCGTCGCAAACAATTCATCGCATAGGTCAATTCCTCGCAAAGCAAAGTTTATAAGTTTTGTTTTTTGCATTTTGAAAAAATTAAGTTCATTTATTTACAATACTACTACATACATATTTGTCAGAATTTAAAAAATGAATGATCAATTTTAAAAATTAAAATTATGCGATAGTCCCCTTAAATAATCAATCAAATCAACTTGATCATAAGTAGCATCAATTTGTTTCGCGCAATCGCGACATTTCTTTTTGCCAGTTGGTGGTTCTTGACCTGCTAAATATTGCTCGATCACTGCTTCATTACGACTCTGCTCCAATTTTAAAGAACTATAAAATTCCAAATCGTTGGATGCCCGCCAATTCAACGAAACCTCGATGCCAACCCTCGACCGAATTATTGGTTTTTGGCAAACCATCAATAACAGCATCGTAACAATTCCATCGTAACATTCCCCATAAATCATGTGGGAATCTTGGCGGACGACGCCGATTGCCGCGATTGGGGCGACCAATCCAGGTGTCTTCGAAATAATCGACAACTGGCTGACTTTCCAGGGGAAATTGACCATGATCAATGAGATCATCAAATGCTTGCACAATATTACCAGTCGGGACGAATGCAAGCGCTGGAAGCATTCGAATTTGAAGTGCAAAATCTCCATTTGTTTCATATCTATGTTGAAGACCGTTTGATTGAATATGTCGATAAAGCGATTGATTAAAGTGAAAGAAACATCCATGTCGATTTGCATTTGGAAAATGATTTCAAATAGCATTAATAGCTGATAATTCAAAATCCGTCATGATCGATTGAGGTGCAACTGTGTTGGTTCGAGAATTTTCAACTGATCGAAAAGGTAGGAGTATGTCAATTCGGATTTATTGGGCAGCAAAGCAAACACAGCTGGTATTACATTGTTGAATCGAATTCCATGGATTGTTGTTGTTCAAAGTTGTTCAAACAGAGCTGGTACCATTTTGAACGTCCTGTCCATGTACCAGTGCTGCGATGATGCCAACAATCGCTAATTTCGATGGATACTAAAAATTAATATACAATCATTAATTTTTCCATTATCATAAAGCAAAAACTCTTCACCCCTTTCAGTTATAGAAAATTCAGCCGGAACTTCTAAATCCATATGTGACAACGGATTTGGAAGAGCATGGTCTTCTCCTTGACGAACCCGATGAAGCGTGCGTTTGATTGAACTGATTTGTGGCAATTTCACTGCAGTTGCATTTGATAAGACGACTGACGCACTAGTGATAATTTGGTAGCCACTGTCTTGACTATTAGCTGCTTGATTTTTCATTTCATTTACCAATTTTATTGCGTTAAGACTGGCTGCATCAGCTGTGTGATTGTGTTCCCCGATTCGTTTGATCACTGATTCGCCATTTGAATGAACGCGAGCTTGACAATTCATCGAATCGTCATTAGTGCATTTCCAGTACGTTTTCCCGTTATATGTTCTTTCTTTTAAATAGTGATGATTATTATCCAAAATTGCATCCTTCCCTTTTTCGCTTGAAATAAATTCCAAATGCATTTTTTGAAAATTGCAAAAATATTAAATCATAAGCAAAATCGAATCTTATTCAAAGCTCTCAAAGAAACCACAATTCAACTCAAAATCTATTTCTTTAATTTATTCTTTAACTTATATTGGTCGGCTAATTATTTTTTAAAGTGGAAACGTTGTCTAATGGTTCATTTGAGTAAGGTGCAAAATTTGGTGTTGATACCTTCAAAAATGATGGAGATATTCAATAAATAAATTTAACGCTATGAAAAGTTCATAATTGGCGTCTAAATATATTCAAGTACACTTTGAACTTGCTTGTTTGCCAAGCGCGAATTTCAAACTTTTTCGTGTGGTAAATTTATTTACTGAATATCTCCATCAATCTTCAAGATTTAAACTCCAAATTTTGAGCATAAATCAAGGGAACAATCAGACAACTTTTCAAATTTAAAAAATTAAATTAGTACGAGAACCTCGAATAGAAGCCGCTACAGTAATTCGCATTTTATGAATTAAGGTACATACGTTTGTATTGAAGATGCGAAGATGTTTCTTATATGGTTCGACAGAGGGATTTTCTTCATTAGGATTCCTATTATGAATTAATAAAAATTTAGATTAACTGATTTAGGTCCTTATTAAGAGTAGGTTCTTCATATGCATTTTAACTTTTTTATTAGCTCAAAACACGATTTGAATAATTTGAAGTTTGAGCAGAATGTTAGATTTAACAACCTTTGTTTTCTATTTTATATTCGAAACTGTTTTACATAGAACACGTTTTGTGAAATTTGAAAGATGCGTAACCTATAGCAAATGTTGCCAATGGAGCGCGCTAAATTACTAACCAGTGCGTTTTTAGCTGTACTAAAAACAAATTTTGTGTCTTCTATACAATCTGACGCCGTTTATTTTCGAAATATGCCTCCAAAACGTAAATTAGCGTCGGCGTCTACGAATGGTAAATATTTTCGAGGTATTTTCGGGTTTTTTTTATGCAACTTTAACTTTTTCCAGGGTCCAGTCCTAAAAAACAAAAATCGTTGGACAATTTCTTTCAAAAGAAGACGATTTCCACCGAAGTGACAGTCGTTGAAAAATCGACAGTTACGACGACGGATTCTTGGCTTTCCAGTTTGCTTTTGGAAAACGGGTGGAAACAAAAACTAAACGTGGAATTTCGTAAAAAATATTTCAAAGATATCGAGGAATATTTGTCGAAAGAATACTCGAATGGCAAGGAGATTTTCCCGCCGAAACAATTAATTTTTAACGCTTTCAATTTGACGCCGCTAAAAGAAATAAAAGTCGTCATTTTGGGTCAAGATCCTTACCACGATAATGGCCAAGTATAGAGCAAGCCAATTAAGGACCTATACTTGGCGATAATGGCCAAGTATAGATCCTTACCAGGATAATGGCCAAGTATAGATGCCCCAAAATTGGGATTAGGAAATCAAGATTTCCAGCAATTTTTTTAGGCCCACGGGTTATCGTTTTCTGTACCGCTGAACAAACATCCGCCTCCTTCCTTGAAAAACATCTATCAAGAACTGTCCGAGGATATCGAAGGGTTCAAAGTACCAAACCATGGATGTTTGGAAAAATGGGCTAAAGGAGGAGTCCTCCTGCTTAATGCCTCATTAACTGTTGAGTAAGTCTAAACAAACTACGCGGGTTACTCTCTTCTCCAATCAACTATAGTAACTGGCTAAAACCATTTTAGGGCCCACAAAGCGAATTCACATGCTGCTATTGGTTGGCAAACGTTTACCGACGCCGCCATTAAGATAATTAACGACGAATGCGAAGGTGTCGTGTTTATACTGTGGGGAGGGTTCGCTCAGAAAAAAGAGAAATTGATCAACAAATCGAAACATTTCGTAATTAGCACTGCGCATCCGTCGCCACTGTCTGTCACAAGATTCCGCGGATGTAAATGTTTTTCCAAAGCCAACGAAGCATTGAAGGACAAATACAAAAAATCTGTCGTCGATTGGTGTTTGGATTGATTATTATGACTGCAACTATTTTTGAAACGCTTTACTGTATTTTTTGTCAACATTACTTGTTTTATTTTAGTTTTAGCAAGGAATAAATGAACACAAACACTTTTCACAAGAAAACAGCAAATAATAAATAGAAAAACAAAAATCAAGCTTTGGTTAAAACCAAGAATAAATGCAAATAGAGCGGCTTTTCCGTGAACAAATATAATTTTTTTCTCGTGTAATCCACTGGCTTTTTATATCTGAAAACAATCGAAGAAGAAATCAAACCTGAATTTCAAATCAGGCGACAACTTTTTTAATACATTTCGAGAGTTGAACATCCATTTTTGATTTCATCTCTTTCGATGAAAGCAAAACATCGAGTGCTGACTTTTTGTTTCTTCTCTTTGAAATGTTTGAATTCGAAAAAGATGGCGAAAACTAAAAATGAAACAACTTGTGATGCATGAACAAACTAATTTTTCAACTAGCCAGGGTTAAGAGCCTACCTTTTGGTAATTCTTCCAATGATTTCTGTAAATGAATTTCTTGATTGAAACAAATTGCTTTGGCTTGAATTGTTTCGGATGGTTTCGTATTTTGTTGCGGCAAAATATCGCGACCATAGTCATCTGAAAATGGTCATGCCATTGTTTCATTTGGGTACTTTCGATATTCAAACAGTACCTTTCACTGAAACTGTAAACAATGGGTCGACATAGGTTTCTGCGTCTTTGAGGCCGATTTTTTCAATTTTTATCATCAAATAAGTTTGGCCCGATGTTTTATTTAGGCAAGGCGGTAAAACGGCATCTGGAACGCGCAAGAACATAAAAAATTCAATAAAGTGGTCGCTCAATGGAAAGAAGAAGTAAAAAGAGATAATGAACAATATTAGCTTGTAGTAAGAAGTAACAAATTGAGATAAGCAGGTTTATGTAAATGTCGATTACTTTTTTGGCAAAGTTCAATGACCATCACAGATGACTGGCGGCGCAAATATTTCTTCCGACTCACTACATAAATCGTACAAAATTCTAAACACAAAACATAGTCTGAGTCACTCGATTTGCTTGTTGCGTAAGTCAAGAAGTCACCTTTGTAATCGGTTTGCAATTGGTACAAATTTACATCTTCAGTTTGAGTGGCGTCTTCGAGTATTTGCATGCGACGTCGAACATTTTTTAGGATTTTCGCTACCTTTTTCTAAATTGTTTCTGACATTTTACAAGACACTAATGGCATTGCTGTCAACGGAATTACTTCATTAACATCGTCCAATGGCGGCCTACGCAATTCAGCGAAATCGGCTTGAAACCTAATTGGGAAAGCAAATTATGTCGTAAGATTTTGAAGAAACCATCCACGCAACGAAACGTCTTCGAAGCAAATCAATAAACGACTTCGCTGCAATTGTTTGCTCGGAAGAAGCTGTTTCGCTGATTTATTTGATATTTGGTTGTACAAAATCGTGATTTACTTTTGATATTCTTCGGCAGCTTCTAACCTTTGACCCCACGTGTCGAACTTGATTGCTTCGTCGAAGATCTTCTGCAAACTTAGCAGCGAACTTTCCATTGCAGCGTTCATGGCCGGTGATTTTTTATTCTTCTTATTGACTGACTTTGGGCGCGGATGAGGCGGGAGAGAAGAATTAGAACTACTCCGATAAGCTTGCCGAGCGCTGTTAAGAAAAATCATGTAAAAATATTTTCATTAGCTAGTTTTTCGAGAGAGTCCGATTTTACGTTTTTGTGCGCAAAGTTATGATCGCTCGGCTAGCTCGAAACGCAAGAATCGAAACGTGTTGAGCTCTTTTACGTTTGGAGGCGAGCGCGCGAACAATGAGGCTCACCTACGTTTTTTCAATTCGTCTCCGTACTATTTTGTCATATGTATCCAACTAATCTCTATGACTACCGTATATATGGTGTACGCAATTACCAAACGTCGGTCGAATCAATAGGCGAATTATAAATTTAAAGCTTTTTCCAAGTTGTACGACTTATGTATTGAGTTATCATTTTTAACGTGGGCGACACTGTAATCATGCTAGAGAGCGCATGAATTTCGTTTTTCCTTGTGACTTTTGCGCCTTTTATTGTTTCGAGCATAATTACAGCAATCAGCAAAAAAACAATTGAATTCGTAACATTTTTTGTTTTTATTAGAGTAATTTCATGTACAGACATTACAGACAGCATATCGCGCAGAAGCAGAAAAATGCTAGCTAATTGGTAAGCATGTGACATTTTTAGCTCACATAATTTGACTAACGAATTATGCGTTGCTTTTCAAATAATTTCACCGTTCACGAACGAAATCTCAACGCGAAAATTATGCCGTGCCTACGCATCAACAATGTACAAATTTAGAAATGATCTTCAGGTTCGCCAAACGTATTCGTAGGACATATACTAAGGCAAACTTCACAAATATCGCAAAATTGAACAAAACAGCGCATTACAAACAAATTTCGCGTCATTTTCTCGAAGAGTTGTGTTTTTTCTCGGAACTTCGTTAAAGAAACAAAGTTTCCGTTTTTCCGAGCAATTTTCGCGAGCCATGCAAACGAGCAATCCGCAAAAACGTAAATACGAATGGAAATGCATCGTAAACGGATGCGACGAATCTGCGAAACCGCAAGACATGCCGAAATTTCAACTTTTCCCGTTCCCTAGAATCGAGCCGGCTCGAGGGATTTGGATATCCAACGTTAATTTAGGCCCGCGGTTTATCCCTACGAAATACACGTGCGTTTGCGGCAAACATTTCCCCGATGGACATCCGACCACAGCTAATCCGTTTCCAGAAATCCTGCTGGGATGGGACTGTCCGAAGCGTCCTCGCTTGCAACCGGTCCGGGACGATATCACTCGACCAACTGCTCGAATGATGGCCAATGAAATTATCGTCGTAAGTTTGCAATAGTTTGCAGAAAAAACAAATTTTCCTTTCATTTGGCATGCTAAACTTTTATGGATAAACGAGCAAAAAACAATTCTAAGCACTTTTTACGTACTGGACATTAACGAAAATTTATTTTTCGAAATGTTCGTAACGGCGGGAGTTTGAAATTATGCAAATTTACAGGCTAAAAGTCAAACGATTCAAGCTCGGCGCTTGCTGGGTTTGCCGGACGAACTAACCGACATAGAAAGTAAACCATTAATTAGCTTGCGGTGTTGTTTTCATAAAAGTGCAATGCATTTTTGCTCTATTTAGTGTCTGTGAAAACCGTTTCCAAGCCGAAAAAGTCTTCTTACACGGATTACTGCAGTGTAGCCGGCTGTCCGAACAGCGCGTACGTTTTGAAGAAGACCGGCGGCGATTGTTTGTACAAATTATTCGCTTTTCCAACTGATCCGGTTGTAGCTAAAAAATGGTCCGATTTCGCGCAATTGAGCACCGCTTATTCGGCGAGACGAGGCCAATTGTGCTCCTTGCATTTCGTCGATGGAGAGCCGACCAACGCTAATCCAGAGCCTACGGTGTATCCGGATTTCGAATTCAGCAAGGATTCTACTCAAGTTACGATGAAAGCCAACAAGCTAGGCGTTCGTTCGGGCGAGAAAAGCTTCGAGCAAACGGATCCGATGGCGTTCCTTTCAGACGATGGTTGGTGCCAAAATATAACCGGCTTATCGTCCCAACTGTTCTCAAACTTGTTAGATGATTTAAAAAAAAATTACCCATCGCTCATCGGCGTTAGCAAGCGAAAATTAGGTACAAAAGACCATTATCGACTACCGCCCGATAATTGCTTAGCCATTGCAATGATAAAAGTAAAAACGTTGATGGATGACTCGAATTTGGCGATCATGTTTCGAGTTAACGTCGACACGATTGAAGAAGCTTTAAACAAGTAAACTTTAGTTGCACGTTGCTTGTCGGGCCAGTGACGAATTTTTGCTTGTTTCAGTTGGATTCCGTTACTGTCTACTTGGTTGAACAAGCTCATCAATTGGCCTGAAGTCGATGAAATCGTAGATCCAGATAAAGCCGTCATCATGAAACGGTTCGGTAAGAATAAAGTGGTCGGCATATTGGACTGTGTAAAAATCGGCGAAGGATCCGAGTCGCTGAAAGTCGTCGTCGTTTATAACTTATCGGGCTCGATTATCTTTCGAAGTCGGCTGTTCAGCGGGGAAACGTCGGACGACGATTGCGTCGGTGAAAGTTGCGAAAATTGTATCATGTCCAATATGAAATCGGACGAAATTTTGTTCGCAAGTCGAACTTACAGCGACGATTTCGAAAGATTGATAACAGCGCCGAACGTTAACATGCGTTTGGCGATTGAGAAATTCTACGAAAAAAGGATGAAAAAGTTTTCCGTTGTCAAGCTTATCGCGACTGATTATTTGCCTTTCTACGATGATATGATAACGATTTGTTGCGGCCTGATTTGTTTATCTCGACCGGTTGAATTCGGTCAGCAAGAAGAAACTGATTAATTTACATTTGATTTTAAGAACGATTTTCTTTTTTTGTTGTGTAATTTATTTTTTCGTCCTCTTTTCATGAAAATTTTATTATAAAGTTTAGGAGAAACGCTTTATTTCTATAATTTCGCACACATTTATTGTCGTCCACTTGAATTTTCCAGCAAAATGTCGAAACTTTCGAAATTAATCGTTTTGAATTTAAATTCCCGCAACCGCCTGTTCGTTTAGATTGTGCAAGATACTTTTAGTTTCGAAGCGAAAATAAGATTGCCTGCGCATCAATATCGACTATTCTTTTCTATTATTGCACCACGCCCGGGCAACTGAACGAAAATTGTCTCCATAAATACACAAAGCAAAAATACAAACTACGACACGTCAAGAGAAGCGTCCTGACACGTTTTATGTAAATCTAGCAACTTTTTGAGTTAAAAAAATAAAAATCATGGTACGGATCTGTTTTTGATCAAGTTTAGATACTTTAAAACGTTTTTAACTTAATTTCAAGGTGAAAATCAGCGTCGAAGAATTGCGAAGTTTGATGGAGAAAAAGAAGAACATTCGCAACATGTGCATCATAGCTCATGTCGACCACGGTAAAACGACCATCAGCGACAGTCTCGTGTCCCGGGGCGGTATCATAGCCGAGGGTAAAGCCGGAGAAACATTGTACATGGACACCAGAAAGGATGAACAACAGTTGAATATCACGATCAAGTCTACGTAAGAAGTGTCGGCGATTTTGTTTTTCGATGCGATTTCGTGAAACATCGGTTTTTTCAGCGCGATTTCCCTGTTTTACGAAATGCCCGACAGCCAACTACAGTTCATCAAAGACGATCAAGTGGAAACGGAAAGCGATGGCAGCGATAAAGTGAAATCGAAAAAGTTCCTGATCAACCTAATCGATTCCCCCGGCCACATCGATTTCTCGAGCGAAGTTACAGCGGCGCTTCGTGTTACCGATGGAGCTGTAGTTGTAGTCGATTGCGTCAGTGGTAGGTGATTTTTGCTGGCAAATTTGATTTTTTCCTCTAAAATCTGTCTTCATTTGCTCGCTTTGTAGGCGTTTGCGTGCAAACGTCGACTGTGCTTCGACAGGCGTTGAGCGAGCGCGTGAAACCTGTTTTATTTTTGAACAAACTCGATCGGGTGTTCACCGAACTTTCGCTGGAACCGGAAGAGATTTATCATCGATTTCTGCGAATCATCGAAAGCGTCAATGTCATTGTGTCGACGTACAGCGAAGAGGGTGGACCGATGGGCGACATGACTGTAAGTACAGTCCAAAAATTTGCATGATTGACTGGCTAGTGAAAAAAAAACAAATAAAGTGCAAGACAAATTCGTTATCAGTGTTGGTTTATGAAACTTGTTTTCTAGCTCGATCCTTCCTTGGGCAATGTTGGTTTCGGTTCTGGACTTCAAGGATGGTCGTTCACCTTGCGCAATTTCGCTGAGTTTTGGTCGCAAAAAACTGGAAAGAAAGTAAAAAAACTAATTTTCTGCGTCTTTGCGAGGCTAACGGGCGTTCAAATGTATGTTTCAACTATTTGCAGGTTTCGAGTTTGATGAAACGATTATGGGGCGACAACTTTTACGATCACGAGTCGAAACAATGGTTGAGCCATAGTAATGGCGGAAAACTAAAACGAGGCTTCGTCGAATTCATTATGGAACCAATCCATCGTTTGTTTTCAACGGTTCGCGCCGAGGATATGACATCCACTGAAAGTTTAGCCAGTCGAATCGGATTGACGGTGACCAACGAAGAAAAGGCATTGAAATCCAAAGATCTGATTAAGATAAGTTTTTACAGTTGCGTGTAAACTATGGTTGCATCACGTGCTATAGTTGTGTACAACCTATAGTTGAAATGTGAAATTGCTTCTAATTTACACTTTGTTTTCTCTTTTACGCCCTCATGCATAAATGGCTGCCAGCTGGAGACGCCATGTTCCAAATGATCTGCATTGACTTGCCAAGTCCATTGGTCGCGCAAAAATACCGTACGGAAATACTGTACGAAGGTCCGATCGACGACGAAGCCTCACTAGGTAAGTCGTTCACAGTAACTTGTTTTTGAGCTGGTCATTCAATGTTTTTTGTCTGTTTTCTAGCTATGCGATCATGCGACTCAGATGGTCCTCTGATGTTGTACGTTAGTAAAATGGTCCCGATCAAAGATTCGGGGAGGTTCTACGCCCTTGGAAGAGTATTTTCTGGAACAGTTGCCAAAGGTCAAAAGGTCAGAATCATGGGACCCAACTATGTGCCTGGCCAGAAAGACGATTTGTATGAGAGGGCGATCCAACGGTACTCTTCATATTCGTGTGTTTCAACTTTTTATATCGAATTCTCATGAAAAGTTATTTTTAGGTGCGTGCTGATGATGGGTAAGGGCACTGAACCTGTGTCCGACGTGCCATCGGGTAATATTTGTGGGTTGGTCGGTATCGACCAGTGCCTGACCAAAGGTGGTACGGTAACGACGCTCAAGGATGCTCATTGTTTGAAAGTATGATTGTGATTCACGTTTTGGACTGAATAATTCACATTTTTACTTGTTTCAGGTCATGAAGTTCAGCGTTAGTCCAGTAGTCAGGATAGCCATTCAGCCCGAAAACGCAGCCGACATGCCAAAATTCGTCGACGGTTTGAAACTGTTGGCCAAATCCGATCCGTTGGTTCAAGTACTTGAAATGATTTTCGACATTTTTCAGGCAAAGTTAAACAAATTTCTGGTTGTTTCAGTGCATTTTCGACGACGAATCCAAAGAATACATTGTGGCAGGTGCTGGCGAATTGCATTTGGAAATATGCATTAAGGATTTAATGGAAGAGCACGCCAAGGTTCCGATTCGCAGGTCGATACCAGTGGTTAATTACAGGTGAGCAGAAACAGCCAGTTATCGACTGTCTATAGTTCAACTATAGTTCAACCTTCGAGTTCAATTCGAGTCTCGTTTAGAGTAATGGAGGACTATATTTTTGCATTTTTTAGAGAAACTGTTTCCGGTGAATCGAATCAAGTTTGTTTGGCCAAATCGGCCAACAAGCACAATCGCCTGTTTATGAGAGCCTCGCCGTTGCCCGATGGTTTGACCGAGGACATCGAAAACGGTCTCATAAAACCAACTGACGATCCGAAAGTCAGAGCTAAATTCTTGTCGGATAAATACGGATTTGATCCGAACGAAGCTCGAAAGATTATTTGTTTCGGTCCCGATGATGTCGGGCCGAATCTGTTGATCGATTGCACCAAAGGCAATCCGTATATGAATCAAATTACCGATCATTTGATTCGAGGCTTCAACGAAGCCACTCGAAGGGTAATTGTGATCGGTTCGATGAAATTGAAGCAAATTTTCGAGCACGACTTGTTGTTTTTCAGGGGATCTTGTGTAACGAAAGCGTGCGTGGAGTCAGGTTCGACGTGTTGGACACCAAGATTCATACAGATGCTGCTCATCGCGGAGGAGATCAGCTGATCCCCACAGCCAAACGATGCGTTTACGCATGCATGCTCACAGCGGGGCCGAGGCTGTTGGAGCCTGTTTACTCCGTGGAGGTTCAAGGTCCCCAGGTACGTTTAGTTGAAGACTCTGGCTGGTAAACCACTGGATAATAAATGTTTTTTGTTTTTAGTCTGCCATTCGAGGCGCTAGGGCCGTTTTGAACCGCCGCCGAGGTCAGGTTCTAGAAGAAGTTTACATGGAAGGCATTCCTACCGTATCCCTGAAGGCTTACCTGCCAGTGAACGAATCATTCGGTACGTTTTTTGTTGAAACCATTTTTGTGACTCGTTCGCATACTTTTGTAACCAATTTTTTTTGTTATTTCTCAGGTTTCGCTGGCGACATCAGAGGCGAGACTCACGGCCAAGCTTCTCCCTATTGCATGTTCGACCACTGGCAGATGCTGCCCGGTGATCCGTTCGAGAAAGGAACGAAATCCGCTGGAGTACTTTCAGAGACAAGAAAACGAAAGAAATTGTCCGAACAACTGCCTCAATTAGATAATTATCTCGACAAAATGTGATTCATAAATTTTCAATTTCACATTGTAATTCATTCATAAATTGCTATAAAATCTACTTAAAAGTAAAAAATGAACTTCAAATCATAGCAGCCAGCGCTTAAATTGTCGAATAAAAGAAACTATATGTGTCTACCTAAGACTGCAAGTCGCCTACAAGCGACTGCAAACAGGCGAAAATTGTTTGCAAACGACTACAAGTCGCATACAAGTGACTGCAAGTCGCCAAAATATGACTACAAGTGACTGCAATATCTACCAATGACTTAACTGATCTGTAATCAAAGGTTATCAAAGTTGTTAGGTCTTGCTCAACTATTTTCATGTTTATCTGAATGATGAATTTACTTCTTTTCACAGAATATACTATTTACCTTCAAATATGCAATAACAACTTAAATAACAAGCAACTTAGCTGGCTAGCTCTTTTTTTTTATTGCCCTTACACCTACTCACACACCCAAACAAAAGCGGTATTATAAGTAACACCTCCGTCCATAAACAAACACAATTTGTCATCGACATGTTTGTTTGATTTTTCAACTTGCAACCTTTCATTGAATCTGGTTTACTATAATATGAATGGTTGTGAAACATTTTTCGACACTTGAAACAAGGATTTCGTTTTAATTTTAGAACAATCTGTCAAGGTATGTGGGCGTTTTTTGAAAAGTTAAAAATTGGTTGAGTGAATTTTCCTGAAGGCAAAAAAGTACTGTAGGTGGTGTGAAGACGAAGAAAGCTTTCCAGTTCGATTCTGAAAACTATCTCGACTTCTTGCAATTTAGTACCGAAATTGTGCAAGACTCGTTACATAAATTGCCTCGGGCCATTCCCAATGTAAAATTGCTAATTCCAGTTTCGTTAACAATTACCAATTTTTCTCATCATGTACACCTAACAATAGTACTTTTACATCGTTTCATGAAACGGAAAAACTAGTTCAATTGTACTGTACCTACTTTTCCAGTTCTATTAGAAAAGCCTGACTGAACAAAAAAAACGACGAGTCCTTGATTATCTAAGTTCCGTTTGTCGAGTGTACATCATTATCAATTCCCTTTTGATAATTATTCAATACTGTCTCGCGCGTTATAAAATTTATTACCCCGAGGTGAAAACCGGATGAGCTGGATTTTTGATCGAAGGTGCACTTATTTACGTTTTCTAGTTCTTCTAGAAAATTCGAACAAAAGATGCTCGTCCTTGATTGTCTGAAGCAACTTGCGTGGCTCGCTGAAAACTAGACGCGTGACCTACATTTTGAGAATAACACGAAAATGCCGCATAGTTGATCAAGCAAACAACATTTCTAGCTTGTTAATCAACGAAAGTCGCTTGCTGACCTTATTTTTGATTGTGTTACGCTCCAGTGCTTCATACTTGTTGACGCAAGCAAGATTTCTCGCTTGCTGAGCATTGATCGCTTGCAGCGCGCTGTTGATTCAACGCTAGCGCGATTTCTAGCTTTCTAGTCAACTAGCCGACTATCGATCTCTGTTGATTCAGACTTTACGAGACGCCAGCGCGATTTCTAGCTCGTCAGTCAGTCAGTCAATCAATGTTCACGTCAGCGCAACGAATAACTTGAAGATTCGCTTTGCAATTATGTTAATACCACTCAACCCCGCGCGACCGTCGCAATGTCGTTTACTTCTCACGATCGTCGGAAGCGAAACCGGAAAGTTCGTTCGACATCTGCTATTTGACATACACAAAAAGGATACGCCGACAATGTCGCCCGAATGACAAACGTTTTTTTGTTCGCAATTTACAGCCCGTGACGCAATAGTCGCAGACGCAGAAACGCGATTGAGTTTTTCGTTCGGCATATGTGCCGTTTATCATCGACTAAAAACAAATTTTCCGTTCGTTAAAGGTTCAAACGAGTGACGACCGTATTATCTTCCGGCCTGGCGCTATTTATAGTTCAACGCATTGAGAGTCAAATTCATATTCGAGATTGGTCACTCGGTGTACTGTAATCGGACCTTCCGTATGTATACTGTAATTAATTTCGTTGTCAATGAAAGTGGTAAAATCATCTTTTCAGGTAACGCTGCAAATTCGTTGCCGGCATCTCCTTAAATCGTCATTGTAACCCGTTAAACGTTTAGTCGGTGCTAATTTCTCGCTGTCTCGTCCTGTTTTGGTGACGAAAACGAAAGTAACAGGTTTGGGTCGCTAGAAATCCGCGTCGCCAAAAATCAAAAACTTCGACGACGACAACATTCAAACAAAACAAATTACAAAAACCGCCGAATACAAAACTTGCTGATCGAAGAAGGAAACAAGTAGAACACCTAATTTTACTGGCTCAACGACCTTTTTTATGCTCCACAAAATACCGGCGACGACCAGTTTCGGGACTACAAGTCGTAAAAGTTAGAAATTTTGTGCGTTAAATGGTTTTTGCAATCCATCATCGGGAAAAGTTTTGAAACTATCCGACGACGGCACGTTTTTTCCTTTTGCACCGCCTGTTCCTCTGAAAAGTCGGCGCGTCGGCGGATTAGTCTTTAGTCGTCAAACTTGAACCAAAGCAATTAACTATACAGTAGCCCGAGTCAGTCAGGAGAGGAAGAAAGATTTCTATATATGAACGATTTTTCGGTCCGACGGGGATTACAAAATTCCAAGCGACGACGAGCGAGCGAGTGAGGCATGATTCAGTCTGAAATCATGAAATCGCCCGGTGACGGTTCGATGCCGACGTTTTTTACGTTCGAAAATAATCAACCGAGGTACAAGATCTGCTGCAATCGCGTACATATTTGGCGCACGGCGCAAGTCGTTTGCGTGCTGGAATTGCTCGGAACGCTGGCGCTGATCATAACGCTGATCGTTTCCTTTTTCGTCGATATATTCGATTTCCCCGTATCGACTAAGGAAATGTTCATCGCTTGGTGCGTCGTCGCCGTGGCGGCGTCGATTTGCTATTTGCTCGGAATGATCAAATTGAACAGCGCTTTCATGATTCCGAGGATTTTTGTCCAGGCGATCAATTTGATCATCGATATTTTATTGATCGGCTACGCTTCGCATCTGATCGCCAATACGGGTAAATTCAACGGCGATTCGACCGATCCCGACGACGATACAGTTGCCAATCATGCGTTTTTAATCGTGTGGATCGTCGTGTTAATATTGCAATTATTCTTCATGATAACATTGTACATGGCATTCAGATACGTCAAAGATTGGAATGTCTATATTACATATAGATGAAAATTGTTGTATTATAGCCAGCGGCTGTAAAATTTTTTGTACAAAGACAAAAACATAGTTCGTGTACTGGTTGAAAAATTTGTTTCGTTTTTTTTGTTTGTGTCGAATATTTTTATCGTGAAGCCAGCCTTGATTTTTTGTTTTTTAATTTATTATTTCTTCTTCGTACCGGTTCAGAAGTTTTAAAGAATAATAAAAGGAATGCGACCGATTGATCGTCGTTGATTTGTTCTTTCTTTGCAAAGACATTTCTGGAAAATCGCTGAGCAAACGAGCTCGAAATCGAAAGTATTAAATCCACATAGCAGCAATCAAACAAATTATCGCAGCCGAATCGCAGCAAATCAAGCAAAGTTGACAAGACATCGCGCATCTAAAAATACATTTATCAAAGTACTGTCGGTGAAATGTAACTTTAATTGACGTAATGAAGTACTTGTGATTTAAAACAAAGTTCTAACTATATAGTAACGACTTTGTTGACTGGGCTTAAATGACTTTGTTGACTGGCCGGTTTAAAAAAAGTTCCATCAGCAAACAAGTCGATTTAAAAATTTACAGCCTTGTTTGAATATAAAGCAGAAAAACATTCATCATTGTATGATTCTGTTGTGTAGACAAGTGCTAAAAACGTCTGGAAAATTTTTGGCTTGTTACAACCAACCATTTTGTAAATACATTTGGATTTGGTATTTTACCTATTATAATACGTTTCTATTCAAGTCGGAGGCTCAGATTCATCATCTATATTTGTTTGCAGAATATTAAAAAACTTTGGAACGATTTTTCGAACGAACTAGAATTTCCGCAAGCAAACAAACATTTCTCCCCCGAATATCCGAGCGAAACGACACGAAACTAGAAAATTTTCACCATAAACACGTTTTTATTTTCACGAAACTAACAATAAAAGTGTGAAAATAATGTGAAATCTGTGAAACATGACGATTTTTCCGTACCGGCAAACAAATCGACTAATATTGATCAGCTGCGGAAAAGAGTTAGCAGCGTGCACAAGAAAAAGAAACATAAAAAGAGTCATGGCTAGTCAACTTCCAAGCATTCTTGCAGATTTTGATTGTGATTTGCCTAACCCTTGATGTCGGAGGTGCAAAATCGATTGCTACCTCGCAAATCAAATAATTGTACTGATTTTTTGTTTTATGAATTTAGTGTAAAGTGCCAATTTCAGTGTAGTCGAAATGTCGCGTGTTGGTCGGCCGGTTTTAATATTCGCTCTGATAACGTTAGCAAAACTAGCATTCAACGAGGACGATTTTAGTTTAGAGTGTCCTTGCCAAGATGACAATTCGAAGTGCGGTTCCAATGAAATCGAGCAATTTTGTCAGCAACCGTCAGCGTACAACATTAATTGTCAAGAAATCATTTTACCGAAATGTACAACAAATAATTTAGCGTCCACGACAACGATTCGACCAGCCAAAGCAGATCCAGAACCTCATAGTAAGGCTGGTCAGTTATAATTTTTGGATGTAATTGGAGGTAGTTATTCTTTCAGCCGACGCATCGATTGCAGGTCCAGTTATAGCCGTTGTAATTATTTTCGTACTGTTCGTCATTTTGATCGCTTGCCTCATTATAACTGTACCGATACTTTGCCAAAGAAGAAGTAAGTCAGCCGACTTGCAAAGATCGGATTAATTTTCACAGCCAGAATTCAAAATCGTTTCCTCAGCCAAAATTCAACCATTTGATGCGTCTGTTGTAATTTTGGCTGAGAAAATCCACTAGCTGTCTTGTTTTTGCAGGGAAAAGTCGAGAAATCAAGAAACACGAATCGCTGACCGAAAGAAGCGCAGCCAGTGAACCTCGAAAAATCAGCAAAATTATTAATGAATCGAGCAAAAAAGGGGTTCAATTACTCGTCGATCTCAGCAAAACAGGAAAAAATACAATAAGCAAGAAGTTACAGACTAAAAGTACGAAAGAATACGAAACACGAAACTCAAATCAGCCAAACACGAAAAATGCGACATCGCCGACATCGAGAACGACAGACACGAAAAGTTCGCAAGAAATTTCCATAATTAAAATAAACGATTTATTCGCACCAGAACATAGCAAAAAATCGACGTACAAGAAGACAATTGGAAAAAAATAAATAATTCTGTAAATGTATAAATCGATTGCACTAATAAATGTCTCGACAGCCTTTTTGTTTCAAAATCTCTTGTACTTGTAAATTTATGCATCAATAAATCGTCTCGATTTCCACGCTGAAAGTCATAACAAATCGACTGATACGGATTTGCTTTTTGCATGAAGACAAACTTTGAATGGCTGGCAATTGATTTGCTTTTCGACAAATTTCGCTGGCTATCATCGAATTATTTTGCTGCGCTGATGTCGATTTTCTTTATGCACAATCAAACATCGCACTGGCTGACTTCGATTTGCATACTGATGCAGGATAATTTAGCTGTGGCTGTCATCGATTGCACGATGCAAGCAGCCAAACTTCTTTGCAGCCGGTAGTGATTTATTTGCTTTATGATCTCAGAAGCAATTTTACTCTCATGTTGCACGTGCTGTTTTTTCACTTGCTATGGAGGAAAATTTGCTTGATTTTTGTTTTACAACAATAGATTGTCGAGACTTTTTGAAACACTTGAGAAAATTAAAAATTTTGTTTGTATCACAATGAGTATTTTCGTTTTAACAATCGAAAATCAACAAAGTCGAATTTATAAAATCAACAAAGCCAGTGCAAATTTGACTTTCCTTAACGTCGAAACAAGAAAAAAAATCAAGATTTTCGTGAAGTGGTTTTACAATAAAGCAACATTTTCATTGTTTCCAAGATGAAAAAAGTGGTTTTCCGTTTCGCCGAGCAAAGTTTTCGAATACTTTGTTGTCTAGCTTCAAAGTTTCAAGTTTCTCTGCTTTGAACTTCATTTTTTGACGAGTTTCAGCGAAATTTAGTTGCATAATAGTTCAATTAATTATCATTACCAGCGATTTTTGCCGAGAAGTTAGAAAGATCATGGATTACGATTTGTAATTTTCAGTAATATTTGGATTACTGCATTACAAAATTACAGCTGCAATTCGAAATGATTCATGCAGACACTGAAACGACTTCGGCAATTCGTCACGTCCGTGTGATACCATTCTTTAGACAGCAAAGCAGCGTCGCGCCAACGGACATCAATTTCGAAACATTCATCCAAGAATCTCAGCATCATTATTCTGTTTTTGATCACAATCAAAAACGATACAAAAGATGTTGCCAAAAGGTGCACATTTGGACGCTGGCCAAAGCCATTTTGATCACCGAAGTCGTCTGCAGCTTATTCATGCTCGGTTACTTGTTGTTTCTGGTTATCGATAGAATGCATCATTTTCCGAACACATTTTTTGTTTTGGCGTTAGCTTCGTTCTTGCTGTCGATCATCGGCGCCGTTGTGTTCTCGTTAGGCATGATCAAGAAACGAGAAAGTTACATGATGTTTCATTTAGTTGTTCACGTGATTGTGTGCGTGATTTTCATTGCTTCGTGTATCATATCCATTTTGCATATAGCCGATCCTCATCTACCACGTCACATGCACCAGGCTTCTTCGGTAATTTTGGCCGCTAGTATTTTAGCGGAAATCATTCAATGTTACTTCACTTTTGAATTGTATTCAGTGTATCGTTACATTAGAGACTTGAACGTGTATTTGACCTACTCGCGTTGACAAATTTGTTATTTTTTGATGCAATAATGTTTGAATTTGCTAACTACAGTCTGTTATTGCAACACAGTCAGAAATTCATACATTGGTGTTGAAATACATTTAGCATCTAACTTAATGCAGCCTGACTCGATTTTAGTTCTTGAAATTATGAAATTACTCGGAGAAAGTCTCGAAGTTCTTGAAATTATGAAATTGTCAATATTATACAATATTATTCTCTTCAATATTATACACTTTTATTTCAGCTCAGATGAACCGTAATATTTGACTTGAGGTAATTGAACTACGATTTGATTTTTGTTTCTGATGTAACGATAGCACTTGTAAACGATCGCGAAGTACCACGACTGGATTGTAACTCCGAGAAACAAATAAATCAGATTGACGGTGATTATAAGAAACACTGATACTGTACCAATGTCGCCGCGAGAGTTCCTCGATGTTGTAGTCTTCGTGATGGTTAATGTGCTGGATACTTCGTGGTGAGTGGCATTTTCGGAAATCAGTTGACGTTTTTCCCTGTCGTTATCGTCATCGGGCTCGTACAAATTAAAACTCAGCACAAGCGCTACTGCGTAGACCACCCACACAATCAAGCCGAATATGAGAACGACTTGAACCACCATGTACGGAATCAACAAATGTGCTCGGCCTTTGATAATACCGATGAACATCAGAACAACAGCTAGTGTAATTATCGTGCAGCCGGTGGACACTAGAGCGATGTGGACGATGGTCACTTTACCCGTATAGCCGATCAATGTTTTTGACAGAGCTATGGCGGTGAGAACAACTATGGCACCTAGGATGTTCAGGATACCGATCAAGATGGCGGCTGTTCGAACATGGATACATCCGCAACAACATCTGTACAAGTTCCTTTCGTCGTTGACCAACAGGTAAGTGCCGTTGAATTTCGTAGGACCGTTGTGCATTTCAAGTCGAAAAGTACAGTGAAACTTCAAAATCAGTTTCTATTAGCCAGCTGAACTGTAGTCGAGAGAAAACGTTAACGTTTTATATTTCGAAAGCAAAAAACTGGTGAGCAAATTTGTTTGTTGTATCAACTGGGCAGATGAGTAAATTAAGAAGAAATGATTCGTTCATTAACCAAACAAGAATGTCGCGTTTTTGGATAGTAAACATGAAGGGGTTCTTTGTTAATTGAACGTTCAAATGAAACCCCACAAACCCAATGATTAAATAAAATAGCATGTGGGGGCCATCGTTCTAAATATTACAGTAAATCAGAGGCAGTATTCAAAAAAAGCGAAAGACCAGTAAGACTTTTCTGGTGAAATCAATGATTTTCCAGTGAGGACGTTGGATTTTCGATTCATTTACCGTAAAAGCAGAAAAATGCGCCGTACACATGAGAAATTTCGTGAAATTGAGACTTAAATTAGTTTCTCCTCGCTACGATGGATATTCTCACCACTACATACTGTCAATGACTTTTGTCACACACATTGAATGAATAATTTGCCATTTACATTTCCTGTCTAATAAATGAATTCGATATTCATTGTGTATAAGTTAACTGAATTCAAATTCTGCAGAAAAGTTTTCAAATCTTTCAGTGTGCGTACTACTATGATTTTGCAAATAAAAAAGTAGACTTCAAACTGCAAACCATTTTTAAATTATTTTAAGAGAAGAATCGTCAAAAAACAAAAAACTTTGCCTCGCAAAAGAAAACAAATTAGAGAACGATCAAAATACTAAAAAATGATAAAATTGGATTCGAAAAATAATAATAAAGAAAAAAACGACGAAGCAATAAAAATTAACTCTTAGATATAATCATTGACAATTTACTGTCTTTATCACTGAACAAGTACAGACAATGAAGTCCAGGAAAATCCCTTTCCCTGAAAACCACTAATAGCAATCATTTAATTCTGTTAAAAAGTTTTGAATGAAGAAAGAAACAAAATAAGTTCTAATTTATGAACAACCTTACGAATAAAGAAACAAAAAAAGTTTTGAAATTTTAACCAAATAAAAATGTGAAAAAGTCTTGGTAATTCTGCATAAATTTAATCAGAACCAGTAGTGGAAGCATCGCTGTTCGCATTTCTTCTTGTTCTGCAAGTTAGCCAACGCAGTCCGATTTGGTCGTTTGGTGTGCCCAATTCGTGTTAAATACAACTTCGATTAAACTGATTAAACTGTTCGCTCGTACCAAAGAAACAAGTTATAGTAAGTGAAACATTGAAAATTATTATTAGCAAAACTTTAATAGGTCATAGTCATAGTAGCGCTACTATGGCTAGGCTGGGCACATACTGAATGATGATTCAATTGGTAAAGTATTTATATTGCCGAAAGCAATTTCACATTTTAATTTTATTTGTATTTCTAAACTTATTCAATGGAGTGTAAACCGTGCAGCCGCACAGGTCGGTCGGTTGCCATTTTTGCTCCCCCGTTTATTACGCCCTATATGGTCCGGCCAACTATACAGTATTTCAATGGATATATTGTTCGAAAATAATTTAGATTCAACAGTTTATTGATCTGTCGACGTTTATTGATTATATCTCGAACGATTTTCGGTTGGTTGTCTGCGATTTGGTCGAACAGTACGTTTTTAGTTCTAACACTAACCATACGTGTGGCGAAATTCGAATTTGCAGAGAGAAAAACTTTAATATGCATGATTTGGATACCGATTTCTGGCAATGACGACATTTTAATTAGTTTTTGGTTGGCGAAAACGAGCTTGACGGCCAGTCGATGTGGGTAACAATTTTTAGTCCGACGAACGATGAGGATTGGGTACTTAGATAAAGACGACTCTTGGCGCCAAATAATCGTCTTATATAGCTGCTTTTTCCGATTTCCGTCATCAAGTTTGTTCGTTTCGAAAAGACGATAGAAGACCGTTGATTTATGTTTGATTTTTCGATATAATTGTTGTTTCTTTTTTGTTCTTCGAATACGTTATATTCTTTCAGAATCTAATACATAATAAACTTAACTTTTTTTTTCAATTATTTTACTTTCCTGTTTTAAACAGTGTGTGTATTCTTCTGATGCGTATTTCATTGGCTTCCACATAGTGTAATTCACTTGTTTTTTGCTACATATTTTTAGAATTAATTGTTTATTAATTATTTCCTTGGTCTGGTCCCTGTGTGGCTCTGATACCCTTACTAACTAACTATTTCTTTCTATGTCCAAAACCCTTTTACCACCTATTACTAACTAACCTTGCATTACTAACGACCCAACGACCAGTATTCGCGAGGAAAACGTCCGTTACTTTATTCCAGTAAGCAAAAAATTCGTTAATACAGCTTGGCGTGAATTGCAAGACACACTGACAAACGGCCACCCAAGCTTTCGACCACTGCGCAGAACCCGCACGGACTGGCCCCTGCCAGTGTTAACAGAAAACAACAAGCCGTCATGCACAGCAATGCTATGAAACTCCTTCTCACATCGACGGGGGTCCGGCAAGACCAAGTCCAACTGTATGTAATTGTTCGATTTTATCGCATCAATAACTTTAGGCGGAATATGCAAAGGAATTTTGTCGTTTAGACTCGGACGAGGGACACCGAAAATGGGAGAACTTTCAACGCACGTATCGAACCTCGTACCTGAATGCAAGGCAGCGACGTCCGACGGGACAGCTTTCGACGAGGACATAGCCTCCATGCGCTGGTGAAGAATCGAAAACTGCTGAGCAATAGAATCTGGTAAGGTCAGCGACGGGGCGCTGCAGTCTTCGGTCGACAAACTATCACGCCGAGAACGTTTTTTCGAACCAACAGAATCGTCGACGCCCGCGGTACGTTTCCGAGAAGGCGGCGTATGCAAATGAGGGGCAATAAATTCATCACAACGATTTAAAGGAGTCGGCACTTCGGTACCATCTAACGAACCACATAGGTCGAATCGCAGTCAGCGATGACTTTCGAGACACGACGTTTAATCTTATCATCCGAACAATTGTTGGGCAAACGAATATTAAACGACCCGGCAATGTACCGCAAACCACAAGAATTCAGCTAACCAATTGTAACCTGACGATAGGCCATAGCGAGAGGAACAAAAATAAATTAGAGATGTTTGAGAGGGAGAAAAAAGTGTTTGAGATGTTTGAGAGGGAGAAAAAAGTGTTTGAGATGTTTGAGAGGGAGAAAAAAGTTATAATGAGAGAGAAGAGAAGTGAAAGGGAGTGAAAGTTAATGAGGGAGGAGAAAGTGCTGACCATTGGTCGACGGCTTAAGGGCCACAACCAGAGGCGTTCTTAACCTTCGTTAACCACCTATCGGTGATGAACACAATATGTTCCCCAAATCCAAAAGCGCGGTCAGTTTTTTGATGTACTGAACCTGCCACCACTGGTATCACAGAAAGCGTTGATGGGGCGAAATTGTCGATCATTATCGCTGCGACCATTTTGTCATGGTTTCTGTAATGACGTTGGATTTGTGATACTCGTAACTCGCAAAGTTTATGTTTTTAATATTTTATGCAATAACTCGGATTCAGGTTCGCGAACGCGAATGTATATATGCAATAGTTTAATGTTTTCTGGATTTTTGCAAGACTTTCGCGATTTTTATGCAGATTGGCTGTAAAAACTGGAACCTCGTTCAACTCTCGTTTTTATTGTTTGTTTTTGTTCGTGTGTGTTCTTAAAGTAAACCTTGAAAGCGAAAAGTCGTATTGTAGAAAAAGACGCAGGTTTGAGTTAACAAAAAGAAGAAGTTAAAGATCATTCATTTTGTTTACTTATCTTAGGAGCTTTGTTAATTATCACTATCAATTAGCACAATAACTGCACAATTCCTACCTCGACAACAACGATTCACTCGATGCCGACTGGTACTGCCAATCCTGCGACGCCCACACAAGTAACCAAAGAGTACAAGAATAAAATCGACACAGCGTTGCACAATATAATTTTATGAATCGAACGACGAATTAGTGAAGGATTGGCGTCGTCGGATCGGGCGCCGTTAGAACAAATTACATTTTACGAAGACCGAGTAGCGCAGTTCGCATCGAAATCGCTGCATCAAGTGGAACAAATCGCCTCGCAAATGCAACAAACAGTCGAAGATAAATGGTGCCAGGTCCAACGAGAGATTCGGTCGGCCGCTGAGGAAATCGAGGACTGGGTGAAATGACGACTGGGTGAAATGACAAATGGATGAAACGCGCGACTATATTGCAAGACAAATGAAAGAACCGAGGAGCGACGTCCAAAAACAATCGCCGACTATGGGATGACTGACCAGTTGCAAATGGGGAAATCGGTGATGCAGTGTTAAACCAGGTTAGTTAACTGGCAGAGCAAGTCCAAATGCTTCACCAGGCGACAAACGAACTATGTTCCGAAGACATGTCGAAATTGGACCAGCTACAACACGAGAAATGGAGGAGTGGAAGTCCGAAAATCAAGCACTGAAGTCCGAGTGCTAGGTGCTAAGGGCGCAAATGGCGAGAAATGAAAATGCCCGAGTGGACAACGACAAGCGACTTCAATCGGAAATCCAGTCGGCGATGGGTACAGCCAAAAAAGTGGGCAACGTTGTTGGAGGACTGGCAAAAGGCGCCAAAAGTGGAGCGCTAAATTACAAGATCCTGCTGCCCCTAGAGGTGAGAATATGGTGAATATAATCGATAAAACCGCAGGGCACTTGAAGAACGGTGTCCCAAAAGGAGAATGGGTGGTACGATTCGACAAGCCTCATCTTCATTTGCATCCTCCACAACTGAGACCTCACATCAATATTAATCCCAACATCGCAGGCATAGCCCGAGATCCGCACGTGAAGATCAGCCCAGGAATGCTTAAGGGTAGCACGACAAAAAGGCCGAAAACCAAAACGCCGAACGACATAAGGCCGAACAACAAAAGGCCGAATGACAAAAGGCCGAGAGCGACAAAAGGCCGATTATGACAATAGGATGAATGAAAGGGTCGATGTCAGTTAGTGAGGTTTTTTCAATTAGAGAGGTGTAATTTTGTATATTGAGTCTATTCCATATTAAATTTGAATGTAAATTAAAAAGTTAAACATGGCTGAATTCAAATTATCTCAGAAAAGAAAGTCGAAACTATGCTATGAAGGTTTCATGTACATTAAAGATAAGGAAGTTGAAGATGGCGAAGTAATTTATTGGCGTTGTGAACAGAAAAAAATATGGAAAGGCAGAGCGAAAACGGTTGGTGATACAGTACACACTGGAACTCTCCATAATCATGCACCCAATGCTACAAGAAAAGACGTTATCCATGCAAAGAATGATGTTAAAATTGTTTTGCTGCTGCTGTGCATTGCTGCTACAATGTGTAATCCGACACATCAAATACTTGCAGAAGCGGTGGCAACCATATCCGAAGTGGCTGCAGTTCAGTTACCAAAATTTAATTCACTAAAACGTATGATACAACGCCAATGTACATCGTTGCCAAGCCCAAGGACACTAGCTGAGCTTACGATTCCAGAAAATTATGCATTAACTTTGGACAATGAGCAGTTCCTAATGCATGACAGCGACAAGACGATGAAGATCGTTTTTTAATTTTACAAAGACCGAGTAGCGCAAGTTCGCATCGAAATCGCTGCATCAAGTGGAACAAATCGCCTCGCAAATGCAACAAACAGTCGAAGATAAATGGTGCCAGGTCTAATGAGAGAATCGGTCAGCCGCCGAGGAAATCGAGAACTGGATGAAATGACAAATGGATGAAACGTGCAACTATATTCTAAGACAAATGAAAGAAATGAGGAGTGACATCCAAAAACAAATCGCCGACTACAGGGATGACCGACCAGTTGCAAATGGTTCGGGAGTATGAAGGGAAATTGGTGATGCGGTGTTAAACCAAGTTAGTCAACTGCAGAGCTAGTCTGGATGCTTCACCAGGCGACAAACAAACTATGTTCCGAAGACATGTTGAAATTGGACCAGCTACAATGCGAGAAAGAATCTGAAATGGAGGAGTGGAAGTCCGAGTGCTAGGTGCAAATGGCGAGAAATGAAAAAGCCCGAGTGGACAACGACAAGTGACCTTAATCTGAAATCCAGTTGGCGATGGGTACAGTCGCATCTGATGTATGTGTGACCGTCGAAGGTAAGGACGTGGAAATTTTGGAACGAACACTGACGCAGTGCATGGCAACGGAGACCGAAGTAAAGAGACAGAACCAAAGATATGAAGATCTGCTGATGACGTTTGAACCGAATTCGAGCAACGATTTCAAAAATCTGCCGAGCAAATTGATCATTGTATGCAAGGGCTTTTGGTGGTCGCACAAAAAGTCAACGACGTCACTGGAAGTCAACAAGCCATTAATGAAAACCGAATCTGAATGGGCGAAGCTGCATCGGCAGTTAGCCCAGTCGAGGCACAAGCCTCCTTACTATCCAACTATATGACATCGAATGAAGTGGTGTTCGCCAGTTATTGCGAAGAGTTGGGGTGATGCGCTGAGTTAATACAAAACAAATTGGATTCCACAGATAAGCGAGTCACAGCATTGACTACAAGGTCTGAAGAATTGGGCCAAGCGGTACAAGAAGTCCAGGAGGGTACTTCCAGGGAAAGAGGCGCCTCTCGGTATGCTCTGAAAGGGATCGCTAGTGAAGCACTGCGAATACGGCAAGTAAGTTAGCATGGACCAACAATCAGCATACCATTACATTTCCCTATGTCACCAAGTCCGCTTTTTCAGCATCGTACATCGACTGTTGTGCCTGGGTCGCTGACAGCGGGTAGGTCCCCCACTGCACTGTATGTCTATTGTTGCAGCAATTTCTGTAGATATCCAACTGGACCGTGTAACCACTGGTGCCCGCTACCACTCGGCCTGTATGAGGGATATATGTGACCTTTCCGGTCCTGACAGTTTGTTCCTGCCAATCCTGATGCATGTAGCTGATGTGCAGGTTGTCGCTGTTTTAGACTACCCACTCGTTGGGGCTCAGGACAGTCCCTCGTCATATGACCGAGTTTATCACAATTGAAACATTTTGGGTATCGATCCAGCGGGTACATGGCGCTTCCGTTTGTTGGGTCGGCTGGCTGGGACGGCAGCAAGAGTGGTGCTATTCCGTCTCTTTAACGCTATGTTGGCATTGAACATCTAAAATTTGCATGAAAGTCAAAGCCTGCCCACGAAATAAAGAAATTCTGACGAATACAGGTTTCCCAAGTTTCGTTTCAATATCAAGCACTTTTTTGAATTGCAAATCATAATGGCGCTGTTAATTATGACCATTCCTGTGATTTGGTACATCTGTGAGCAAGACATGAATTCATGCTGCGAAATTTTTCATATCCTGGTGTTTGTGTTTGGAAAAAGCTGCCTAATAATGTCCCTACTGCTGTGTCCTTCTCCAGGTTTAAAACCATCTGTTACCACCATTTTTATTTATTCAGCGAAGACATCAAAATCGTAACGTTCACCAGATAACTTTGTTGCGTCAAATGTTGACAAACTCGAAATAAATAAAATATATGCATCGTTGGTAAAAATAAATTACGAACTAAAAACGAAGAATTTGCGCAAACCAAATTTTATGAAAATTGCATAGACATATAGCAAATTACCAGACTAAATTGTACTTGCGAATCAACATTAAAATACGTATTTCACTTTCAAAATAACAAGTCATACGGGTCGCTCAGTAACTGTTGAATAAGTACAGTACTTTTTTGTGAGTCGTTTTTTAGCGCTAAATCGTTATACGAAATAGAAATTTGGCGATTTGATGTGCGCACACTACAGTATACTATTTATTTACTTTACACACATTTTATTCCGCAAAAGTATAAACCTAACCGTTTGCACTTGCGAATCAGGTTTGGCGTATTATACTTTTAAGGCAGGCGTCAGAATAAAGTTTCTTTTTCTGTTTCTTTTTAGGCGATCGAAACGGGTAGCATTAAAACGGTAGCTATACATAGCAGCGATTATATTGAAAATTTGCGACAGTGTTTCCAAGCTAAATGACATGGTTGTTTCTGTCGAAGTGGTGGTACTGCAGGTTGCTATACTGTTTGAATTGATGTTACTATCCGAAGTTAGCTTGTTCGACGATTTCAAATTGTTTTAAATCGAACAAAGTTTTTTTCGACTGTCCTTGTTTTGCCCGCTTATAAAAAGGATATTACTGTAGGATGTGTACATCTGTCAATTTTTTAGAAATTGGTCACTTATGAGTGTTTTCTGATTCATTGTTAAATTGAAAGAATTGATGCTGAATCGAGTAAGTCATAAATTGCAAGTCATAATACATAGTTCAAAATTATTTCAATACATATTTGTTTTTGGTTAAATTGATAGTTGTTTTGTTTTTTATCTTTCCACTTATAATAAGAAAGTATCATTGTTTTCTTATGATCTTGCGAGTTGTTTTTTACAAACATGTGCGGGCTTAAAAGCATCATGAAAACAATGGAATGTGCAAATAAATGTTCTGTAGAACAAAAATTACGAGGAATTTTCAGTGTTGTTGGCGGCTGTCACTCGCATTTAAATTCACATTGATCGCAATGGTACCTTGGCATTGGTTGCCACCAATACAAATGACCAATAGTTAAAATACAAACAAGTGCCATGAACAAAACTGAATGACACGTCCGACTTTCTTTAACAATGATTCCGGTCTAAAAAAACAATAAACATGCTTTTTCTATGTATAGGGTGGTAAATAACCTTTTCCCAGGAGGTCAGCGATGGACCTGAAAATACATTCTACCTGTGTGCTACATCAGTAGAAATTCCATCAAAAACGGATCGAATGACATATTAAAAGTTCAAATTGCTTGAGAAACGGCTGGAAAATTCGATTCCGAAAGTGAACTGGTCATTAACTGAATAAAATGCAATGCTTTTCGGAAGCTCGGGATGCTAGTGCAACGTGTATCAATCAAAACTGGATTGCATCAAAGCTTAAACGATCCCACGTTGGGTTACAGATCATTGGAATAAAAATGCCGATGAATGCTTTTCCGAATTTGGAGAAGATCGACCATTGCAATTATCTCAAGAAAGCAAGAACATCATCAGCACAGGAAGTCACAAACAAAGAAAAGGCAAAAGAAAGTTGGTTCAAGAAATTCTTCTGATTCGTGGAAAACGAGCTTCTCACATACCGATTATTGAATAGTGTTAATGAACTGACGGGCTTTTAAATGGTGTATTGGAATAAACACAGTTCTTACACAACTTGCAGTGACCTCCTAGAAAAGGTTATTTACCACACTGTATATTTTGCATTCTAATGCAATATTCGAAAGCCAGGGTGTACAAGGGCACATTTTTTACGCATTTTTACTTGACATTGAGGACACGGACTACCATCCTCACTCAGGTAAACTAAGCGAGGCATGGCCAAATTCAAAGCAGGATTAATGGTAGTTGGAACATTTTGTTGATTGGCACTCGCCCGATAATCAGGTACACCAGTTGTAATAACATCCAGTGGATAAGCAGGCTGCTGTTCATTATTGAGCGCTGGATCTGAAGAATGATTTTCTGATAGTTGATAGTTTTCAACTGGACTTCTTCTCGTAGAAAGAGACGTAGTCAAAGTTTCAACTTCGTTCGAAAACAGAATATCTTTCAATTATATGCCGAGAAATTTTTTCAAGTTCATAACAAGCTTAACTGGGTTAGCCAGGTTTTTGGATAACATTAGTGGGTATGCAGTGCATTGAAAGCGATGAAAAAATCAAATACATGTATTAAGCCAATTAATTTCTCAAAATATACCTTAGCAGCTAACATCAATTAAAGCACATTAATTGCACTTGGCACGATTCCACCTGGCATTGTCGGATCAACATCATCTCTTGCTAATTTTTTCCTGTTATTTCAGGCGTGAATGCATTTGCCTCTTACAGTTATAAGAATTTCACTTAATAAAGCAGGTCATACGTGCGCATGTGTGATGGTGATGTACGTCACTGTTTGTTGGAGTGTGTGCGATGGAGAGTTGACAATAAGATAGTTTATTGTACACGAAAGATGAAATATGTTTGGATTTGAGAACTGTTGAAAGAAATATGAAATTGGATTGAGAAATGTTACTCAAATTTCGTCACTTCTACTCAAATAGTGCAAACAGGAAAGTGAATAAGCGTTTCACAAGTTGCTTCAGTATATAACTTACAGTATATAAATCAGGTTGCAAACTTTCACACCTCAACGTTTATTTTACTTTTACTCTTGCTCGCCCGAACTTTTAAGATGATGCTAACTTTTTTTGCGACTTGCCTGTTCTCATGCCTTGGTGACTTTTTCTTTACATCTTATGTTCGTATTGTCATTTTTTGTGTAACTTTTCTTGTTTCAGTTTTGTGCACGAATGGTCAAAAGTGCGGTACACGTACTGTGCAGTTAGAGCCATTGTCGGACATTTCTGAAGTTAGTAAAATGTTTAATGCTGATGAGGCAGCGCCTCATTCGTGGCCGTGGATGGCAGCTTTGGAATACAATAGAGAAATCATTTGCGGGGGCAGTTTAGTTGACAAACAATTCATCATTACAGCGGCTCATTGCGTCGTCTTGACCTCGTAAGTAAAGACTATTTGCTCGTAAAGCTGATGAAGCGGTCGATTTTTTTACTTTTCAGATTAAATCCTGCATTGTACAGGGTTAGACTCGGGGTGCACGATGTTAGCAATGATGATGGCTTGATTGTCGGAGTGACAGCGATCATCGTTCATCCATTCTTTTCCAAAAGCTATAAATTGCCTTATTATAAAAATAAGACAGCACCCGCTTATGATTTAGCTCTATTGAAACTTGATCGTCAAGTTCAGCTATCTGAAGAAATAAATACAGTATGCCTTCCAACTTTCGACGCCGCCAGTGGAAAAATGTGCGTTGTCACTGGTTGGGGACAAATAAGTAGATGTAAAAGTCGTTAATTTTTTTCCTGCACATTTTCGTCACTAGCTAGCTAAATGTGTTTCCAGTCGGCCCCTTTTCCAATACTTTGCAAGAAGCGGTCGTTCCCATTATGGACAAAGCGATTTGCAATGTACAGAGATTTTGGAGAGGTGTCGTTGATTCTAGCATGCTTTGCGCTGGATACGAGGATGGGCGACGAGCTCCGTGCACAGTTTGTACATTTACATTAACCTTTGAGAATAGCCTGATGTCAAGCTGCTGAAGCAAATTTGCTGTCAAGCTTTGAGCATTTAGTGGCACATATTATGAAATCATTTCCGTTTAAGGGTGACTCTGGCGGACCTTTGGTTTGTGAATACAACAATCAATGGCATTTGCAGGGTGTCGTTAGTTGGGGACTCCCATGTGGTGGCGATCAACCGGATGTTTATCTGAGAGTGGCACCATTTACCCCTTGGATTACGAATGAAATTAGGAAAAATCATTCTTGACGCTGCTTTTTTTTCGTAATATTTAATTTTGTATGTCTCAAAATTAATTTAACCCTTTTTATCCTTCGAAAATTGTAGATTATTTGCTAAAGAGATTTTTTTATGGCAAATCAAATATCAATAAACATTGATTTTATCATTTAATTAGCATTTAAAATCACATTGATTGCAACTGTAACTGCTCGCTGGCTTGTAATACAAGCAAACCATGCCGAGAGTTACAATGTACAGAAAAATCATAAATATAGTTGCAAGCCATCCGTAACTTTCTTTTATAATGGTGCCATTCTGAAAATTCAAAAAGACGACTATTCGAGATTTATAAGCGGGGAACATATCAGTTATTAAAAGATTTTCTTACTTGACAAGAAGGACAAACGCTACCATCTTCAATCAAAGTATAGAACTGTGGCACAGAAGGACTAGTAGCCATTGGAATATTTTGATGATCATCTACCTTCTCCATCGAGTGTTGAGAAGTATAGTCGATTGAAGGCTTTGGATAGAACATTTAGATCTGCACAGTGCTCGAACTCGTTTGAGGACCAAAAGCTTTAATGGCAAGTGATTTATTAGATCTATAAATCCCCGCGCTTGTTTTCGCACTTATGTACAGTTAACAGAAAATCATTGACTGGTCGCAAGATTTATTTTTGACAAACATTATGTGGGTGTCAGTTCCTTGAAAAGATGTGAACAAAGCAAATAAATATTGTTTAAGCCAGACTAGACAACTTTCTCGATATGACTTATATTTTAGCAAGCAATTTCAAACACTAACTAAACCAGCATTCACTTCGACAGTTGCGCCATTCATGTAACTGCTTGCATCAGATGTCAAAAAGACGCAAACGGATGCAATTTCTTCTGGAGTTGCCGCCCTTTTAATCGGAGCTTCATTCGCTGCTTCTCGAATGACTTCTTCGCTTAAAACGTTCAGCAAAGGCGTTTTCGTGATACTCGGCACCACGGAATTGAACCTGAATCCTTCGCTCGCGCACTCTTTCGAGAGACTTTTCGTCATTCCTTCGACACCAGCTTTGCTAGCAGCGTAGGCTGCGTTTCGCGCTTGACCATCTTTGGAGATACAGGAAATGTTGACGAAAGTTCCTTTTTCGCCAGCATCCTTGAGCAATTTTATGAAAACTTGGTTGATGAAAAAAGTTCCTTTCAAATTAACGTCAATGATTTTGCTCAACGTTTCTTCATACAACCGTATGTTCGGTTGTATCGTAAAAATCCACGAATATTCCAGCGCAATGAACAACTACAGTTGGCGGCTTACTGTAATTTTGCATGATTTGATCGGCTAAATTTTTGACAGATTCCAACGAGGGCACGTCTGCATGAATAACACTGTGCTTTATTTGTTCTGAATGTTCTGTAAAATACCATAATTTTAAATTGACTTCTGCGAGGGCATGAACTTTAAATACAAACTTGTTACTTGGCAAACAGTTTTTAGTGTCGTCCGCCATTTTCAAATTGGCATCTGCAACGATTACAGTTGCTCCAAATTTAGCAAGCAACTTGCACGTGGCTCGTCCTATGCCACTTGCACCGCCTGGAACACTTTGCGTGACCAGATTTGAAGAAAAATAACACGAAGCGCTTACCAGTTACCAAACAGATTTTACCGAGAAGTCCATCAGCTTCCATTTTTTATTTTTAAAATACCATCAACTTGCAAAAAAAAGAATGTTCGCAACACGGCGAAGAGCTGTCAGCAATCGTTTGTCAACAAGATAAACGAGATAACCACCGAAGAATTTTGTTTTTCCCAAGCCTCGTTTAATTTTTCATCTGCAGAAGCAGAGTCAGGGCATTTCTACATACGAGGGGCGTTCCAAAAGTTCTCGGCCTCAATACTTTAAATTCGCGCTTGAAAAATTTAAACATAACAGGAAG